>JABSTR010000584.1:0-135928 GCA_013339765.2 Haemaphysalis longicornis | reverse complement strand
CTAACTAAACCAACTTGATGCTGTACAAAACCTTTCTGTGATATTCATACTTTCTAACTTTCATCGTACGAGCAGCGTAACTTCTATGAAATTCAGTCCGAACCTAACTCCTCTCGCTACACGTAGGAAACTTTCCCGTGTTTGCCTGTTTCAGAAAGTGTATCATAATACCATGTAATCAAATCACGCTGGACACAACCCACACGTTTTCATATCTGAACGTCTTGACCATCGTCACAAAGTTCACATCCTGCACCAAAAACTGTCACCTACTCTCATTCTTTTTTTTCGAAAACGTGCCGTGCGTGGAACCACCTGCCTGCTTCATTAGCTTGCATTACTAACCCTGACCATTTCCGGTAACCTGTCAAATTAAAATTGCTGTAAATTTTTTTCTAAAACCTAATAGTAAGTATTGTTTTTTCGTTTCTCGTTTGTTTGTTTCTTTTTTAGTGCACTGTATCCTTGCGTCGATCCGCCGTTACTGTGTTGTTTTACGGCAAATGATGTGCGCTTGCCATTTGCTTTTCTTTTGCTCCAAGTGTGATAGCGTTTTTGGCTGCTTTTATGGCATTTATTTTACCAGGTATTTTTCAACTTTATTATATATTTTATGTGTACAATCGCTAAAACTTGTCGCACGCTTTTGACATCTTGTTTTACTTTTATATGACCTTCTCCCCTCTACAATGCTTGTATTCCTGAAGCTACAACGATGAAATAAATAAAAAAACAAAAAAATAATATTCATGCTCATCTTATGGCGTCCCGAGATTTTAAGCTAAGGCGTTTTTTTATGAACCGGAAATATATTAGCTAGACGTCAGTTCTTTAAGAAATATGGAAATAATATCGTCAATAAACAGTGTACTTGTAATTTAAGAAACAGCAATTTGCTGTCCAGGAGCTGGTTTTGCAAATGAACCCAAAGATATTGTTCTTGCGAAACCCCCCCCCCCGTTGACTCGAAAATGTTAACCTGATTCATAAACTTTTTACGTGTACGCATTTCCTTAATTTCTTTGCGGGGCACACCTTGCGAAGTTGGGTTCCGAAGTGTTACGCATGGGATGGACAATATTTCCAAGCGTTGCTACGCCGCAAGTCTTTTGGACGGCGTTGGTCTTACTCCCCTGGCCTGCGAAGTTTTCTTTGAGTGTCCCGTTTTAGGCACCTCCGTGGAAGAGGTTACTGGTACGTAAATCATTTTAATACATATTTTACCGCGTTTCCTGATACTGCTATTGAACTGTCATGGAATATGTTTGTTATGCTTAAAGCCGCGCCAGTAAATTTTTTAAAGTTCCTTTGTGTATTAGGCTACCCGTTTTGAGAAAAATCGTCGTCTCTGTCTCTCTTGTCTTCTTTAAAAATCATATTACGATTCTGTCAAAACGGCAATGATGGGGAAACCCGAATTGTTGCAAAATCAAGTCGAACATCCAAACGAACCAACACTCGGTCGAAAGTATTATGTGAGACTGTGACCTATATATTCAAAGTGTTTGTTAGTGGGATGGTTTACTGTAGTGCACGTGAACTCACTAGTGCTTCGCTGCTACGGGAATTCCATGTTTTTCGTAACGTTGAACCATTGACGTCGATGCATGAAGGGGTGCATTTTCTGTCCAATTTATCCCGTCCACACAAGCCTCTCCTGATCCAATCTACTTCGACCGTAAAGAAATTTAGCAGTTTGATCGAAACGGGCTTCGCAAGGTACCCAGGTTTTTATGTACCACGAAAAGCGTCACCCACGATCATCACTATCGTCAACGGCAGTCGGAGTTTCTCCAATGCGTTTTGGGTGAACTACAGACGACATCAACCAGAGGCCCAAAGCTTCGTCTTAAAAACAGGATTCATACGATAGAACTTCAACTCGAGTCTCCAGAGTAGCACCTGAAGCGCTAGCACTGCTCTGTCTCCGCACGTTGCGAGCGGTAAAAGGAAAGTTTCTCTTATCGTGGCACACACCAAATTGCGGCATGAACAAAAATCAGGTACGTTGTAGGGGGTATTAGGCGCGCTTCTCAAAGTTCGCAGAAGAATGAATTAGAGTAAAATTAGTTGTGGAATAATGTTTACCACATGACACCAGAACGACAGCAATCACACAGCAGCAGCGCCAAATCATACCTTTTGAAAAATTGTAAAATGTTCTGGCCTCTTGAATGGCGGCGCAGGCCACAAGATGACAGGCAATGTGCGTAAGCAGTCCTGCGTGTGTATCGTTGACGTTGTCCGGTCGTCTTGTCACTTGCGCTGTGTTTGAAGATTCATTACCAACTCACCCAAATTTTTACGTGTGCTAGTGTGCTTGTTGAAATAATTGCTAGCAAAAAATAACGTAGAGGAAAGAGACGTACACAGGATGTAGATAGATATAGGCCGGCCCAAGATATTTAGGCCAATTCACAGAGATACCAAAAGAAACAAGAAGTTGGAAGTATGATGTAGCAGTAAAGCAGATGTAATAGGCTTCCCAAGGCTTTCCCCTCAATGCAAGGAAGCTGATTTTGGGGCGCCAGCGTTTTTGAGAGCGTATCGACTTCTCAAAAACGTCTGCAGAGGAAAAGGTTTTGTATTAAAAAGTCCGAATTTCGGGAAGAGGCTCAGTTAGGTTTTCCCAATTTAAACAACCTTACACATAGTATACCCTGCAAGGGAGGCCCACATTTTCACGGGTGGTACGCCGAATAGGATAAAATTGAGATTAGTGAATGTCCTCTCAAATTCTAGAATGGAAAAATGGGACGCGAGGGTTGTCGTGGTAATTCTTTACTGCTTTGTGCCCACAGCGGGTAGTGACAAATTGAATTGTCCTCGATATGGCCTCTGGTTTTTTCATTGCAACAGGCGTTACAAGAAGACCAAACTTGGTTTCAAAAAAAGAAAATGATTTCCTTGCGGTTTACTAGACTGTTGCCGGTCATAAGTTGTATGCGTGCAAAGGCGCAATGCACCTGAATTACAGGTTATAAGGGGAAACAGAAAGAACCGAAATAGCATTTCCTTTCTGTATGCCATTGCCTAGGAGATCCTCCTTCCAACGAAACACTTTTTTACTGAAGAGAAATTCCGCCTTTCCACATTTGTCATATAATATTGAACAAAATAACCCAGAATTTTAAAAGTCGTAAACAATCATTGTAGGACTAGGCAGGGTATTTTATCTTCCGTATGGTATTAGAGGAAACGTAAAATCAAGTAATCCCCCACTGTAATTGTGATTTTCGCAATTAAACACCAAGTTACAGAAAGTTTGGGTGGCAATAGCGCTTACTTAGAAATGATCATAAATTCAGCAGAGGAGATAAATCAATCCGATGTGCAGGCGCTCATTCCCCGACCCCGCGTGCGAAACCAACACTTCATCACAATCCCGAGGTTAGAGTTGAAAACTTCGGTCATGGGGACTGGTGGTTAGCTTAGCCCCAATGCGCTGCTCGTTTTTTTTTTTTTTTGTTGTTGTTGTTGCGCGCGGGATGTACATGCGATGTAACCGAAAGACTAGTCTTGTGAATGAAAGTGTCCTGAGGAGAATGCTGCTGAGCTAGCCGGAAAGCGGTACGCCCGTTTCTGGGCTTGCGCGCTGGGTGTGAGCAGAAGACTGAGACTGTTGAGTGACGGGAATTCTCGAAGGGAAAAAGACAGTTCTGTCTCTCTGTCACGCGAAAATGGTGCTGCACTGTGCAACACCGCCTGCTTCGGCTGTGCGCCCTGTATGTGTGTAAGAGCTTGCCGTGGACCTGAACGAAGTTATACCACCTCTAGATCAAGTGGCGAAGTCGCGTGCGAAGATCAAGGTAAATGTACAAATCTTACGCGGTTTCAAGCCCACTCAGAATGCGTAACATCATTTATTAGTCTACTGTCCTTTAACCAGCGAAATTTTACTCCTCATGTTTTACTCCCTCACTTTTCTCCTCCTTACCTCTGCACTACTCATTTCGGTTTAGTTACGACGCGTGGGCTTTCATTAGGCTGTTTTCTTGCCGCGGAATAAGCGGTGGCTGGCATGAATGTGTTCATTCAGTGCTGTGACATGTACTTTGTGACATCTACTCATTCCTACTCTTGTATATTTCGCATCGAAGACAAGCAGAACGGGGGCTAAAGAGTAAAAAAGCAAGAAAAGCTCGTCTTGTTCACATCTTGCACGCCCAGTCAAGATAGTGTTGATGGACCATCATGCCCGGCCAGTGCGTGGGGCACTCGACGAGAAGGAAGTGGAGAGTACAACAAATCAGGCGCAGTAGGTCAAACCCCTGCAGCAATAGCCAACCCCTCGTGCCACATCCTGTCAATTGTTGCGCACACACTTCCCAGATTCGTGCCAGCACCAACCACATTTTCTCGTTGTTGTGACCACCCATCTTTGCCCCGTGGTGAGAGGCTGAATGCAGGCAAAGAGTAACGATAGGTTTATTTCGGTTCCCTGCGAGCACTGCGGCTGACATTGGATATGGGTTTGATCCTTCGTTCAATAATTTACGCAACTGTTGTGAGAGGAAGAAACGTACGCGCGAAAGTATGGGCTTCGAATAGCTAAAATCTGCTAAAACAAGTTTCCCGCAGCCTATCAAACCAGAGCTTGCCAGGCGCAGAGAAACACACTTCATCGCAGCCTATTCCAAATATCCTTTTTTCTGTGTAATGCCTGTCGATCAATAAAATTCGTCCACCTTTGCGACTTAGATACGAAGATTTGGGTAACGGCGGGCCTGGTGGGCCTCGCTAGCTTTAGCTTGGTTTTTCTGATGTCTGTCCTTTTTAAGCGTATATCGGACAGTGACGCTCCACGTAGTCGGTCTTAAGTAGAACATCTTCACGTTAGAACTTATTTCATCACTAGGCAAAGCCAATCCCTAACTCGCGCCTCCCGAACCTATCATTTGTCTACTTCAGCCCAGCCAAAGTCCAAAGCGAACGCCTTTGCTTCGACCCCAAAGCAAATGCTGAGCAATTGCAATGCGATGATAGCTTATTCGGATAAGCCGCAGTTTCTTAATGAGCGACCCACCTTCATTTGCAACCATGGGACAAGCTTTTCTTCTTGTTAGGCCCGCACTCCCCAACCCTGCTCGTCACCGCTTTCCTTTTTGCCTGTTTCAAACTTCTTGCCCTGGCATTTTTATCCCATCTTATTTGCTGTGCCGTGTTCTGAGCCACGCCAGGCACGCTTGGAACTCAAGATTAGACACCTAGGCTGTAATGCACCTTTCTGCCTACTGATTTTCCCGCCCAAGGAAAGTGATGAAAAGCGTCGCCACGCCATGTATATCATATAGCCACTTCAAGTTATTATGTAATGCCTGTATGCTTCCTTGAGCCAAATTTTAGTTAAGCCAAATTTTCTACTTTTTTTTTGCAGCTTTCCAGTCGTTAGGGTGGGCTCAAAACTTCGCACTACGCTTACAACATACGACAAGAGAGTCCGGTTCACGCCTTGACCACACATTTTCTCGTGTCCGAACTCTGAGTCCTCCGTCCACACATTGTGTGGCGTCGGCTCGACTCAGTGACCAGCAACATAATGTATTTTTAGGAGAAAATGGCTTTTAGGGATCTTCTTGACGGGGAAATACCATGGTCAGTCGTATTCTGCAAGAACAAAAATTGTAGATTGTTTTTATTTCTTTCTGTTGCTCTAGATTTCTTCGTAACATCGAATCCGATCTATCATTTGCTATCTGACATGGAAAAAGAAGAACTACGGAATTTCACGCAAGAGTTTCTTGAAGAATTGGCGAAGAAAAGCTCAGGGAAGCTCATCAACGAATCTACTCGCATCTTAATCCATGCCTACAAAGCACCAAGAAAAATTGAAAAATAAGACACCCAACAACAAACGCTATACGAATTAGTGGCTAACCCAGGCGGCCCTTTAAAGCTGAGAGGGGTTATACAAATAACCAAATAGTTATAAATGTACTTACGAGAAGTTAACAGTATATAAACAAATTTGCTAGCTTTACACGCCTTATTGCCTAAAAAAATATATCTTTCTGTAAAAAAGAATAGTAGTCTTCGCTGCCTCCACTCTTGTTAGCCATGCTATTTTATCTTGGTTGCTGCACAAATCTCAATACGACACGGTTGCTAGTTCTCGCTTTTCTATCCCTCACCTCCAAAAACGGTTATGTGCATATTTTTGTGTTCTCAATAAACACTTTATTTTCCGGTCAGCATTCGTGGTGTTTGTTTCTTCTGTTCGTACCCATTAATCGCGCTGTTGTTTCTAACGAGAGCTTAGTGCTTGCATATGTCTAACATTGTATCAACCGTTATTATCACAAAACAGCGCCACTGGGTAGTGGCTTATCCTTTGAAGGTAATCATACTTGTTTTTATGGAGGAAAGGAGAGGAAACGGCTTCCCACCTCTACAGATTCCAGCATTTCGACAGGTGTTTTCTACTGTATTTGTAGCCTCTTTATACATTTGCGTAGCGCACAATCGTATGATGAATAGTGCCGTATCATGTTCCCTGGTGGGGTCATGGGGATGGGGTCAATAGAAAAGTGTGGGGTCGCGTCCAAACAATCGCCAGGGTTTCGTCAAATTGCCGATCGGCGCCGCCGTTTCGTCGCTCTTTGTTAGAAGCGTTCCCGGTATCTGGAGATGTAGTTGTTTACAAGCACAGCGGCAATTGCTCGGGGCTATGTCCGTTCATCGGCGTCCGTCCGCACCTCTCCCCCACTTCCCACCAGCTGCGCATTAACGCCGCTCTCCTGCTCTCCCTCTCTCCACGCCAGTTGTGCGATAGCGCGCGGGATGCTCCTGCTCTCCCCAATTCCCCACCAGCTGTGCGTTAGCGAGCGCGCTGGTTCTCCTCTCCTCCTTTCCGCGCGCCGCTCCCTCAGTCGCTGCTTGTCCGATGAACTGAATGGACGCCAACAATTCTGTCAGCGAACTGGCGAATGTGAAGCCGCTTCGAAACGCCGGCGTCGAGCAGCGGATCCCACACTGCGAGAAAGCGAAGCCGCTTCGGCGCGCCAACGTCGCCAAGCGGATCCCGATGTGGTTCGCCAACGAGAAGCCGCTTGGAAACGCCAGCGTCAAGCAGCGTTATCTCGGTTACCTCACAGGCACAGCTAGAAAGGTCCACCCACGCTACGAAGGCTCTTCGGGGCACAAACAGCACTTCTTTATTCTGGTGTAGTAGTTTGCCCAACCTCCAATGAGTAGCCCATGGAATACTCGGCCCTCAGTCCCCGCAGCTGTGGAGCGCCTGACCACGGGGTGTGTATGGCCGGTGATACAGAAGAGGCTCAACAAAGTTAAAGGTCCGGACAGGCCACTTAAACTTGGCAACATTTAACGCTCGAGCCTTTTCAGCGAGAAAAGCATAGCGGTGATATTAGAGGAGGTCTCGTATGTTAAGAAAAGAAATATATGCCTAAGGGGGTTTTAGAACAGGAGAAGGCTTCCCGCAGTTCAGTAGCGGGCATATTCAGTCCTATCGAGGACCACGATATAGGAAATCACGAAGTGGGACTTTTGATCCACAGGGAAATAGCAGAGAACGTTGAGGAGCGTTTTATGTCAATGAATGCGTTTCAGTCGTTCTGCTAGAGCTAACAAAAAGACGCAGGTTAAAAATTCCACAAGCATGTGCCACAACAGCTCCATGTGATGATGAGGCCAAAGTTTTTACTAGTACGTTCAATCAGAAATGATTAAGGTAGAAGTACCGTCCACAATTCTGATAGAAGATTTTAACGCTAATATAGGCGAGGAGCAAAGGGAAGAATTTATTACTAGAATTGCTGGTGTTGCATATAAAAACTGAGTAACTAATGAGGCAATTTTTGAATATCTGGCATTAAAGAATTTTCTGTTGAGCACTAACAGTTTTTAATGCTTTCTTAAACGTTACGACGACAATCTGCAAAGAAAAAATTAGCTTCTCTGTGCACGTATTTACAGATTTGAAGCGTTGGAGCAAAACTAGGACGTCTGTTTTATTTAACCTCAATATTGTAATTTTGTCTTCAGCGGAGATGCTGCTTTTTTGTATCCCGGAACTCCACTAAAACGCAACAGTGATGTCTATCGCAATAGTCATCATCGAAGACGAATTTCCCATTAAAACTAGCTATTTTGTTTTGGCTCTCTTTGCGCTAGAGGAACGTTATTTCGATAGCGCCTATTGACACTGTCGGGCCGAAAAGAAAAGAAAGTCGACCAATCACTTTACTTTATCTCCGGCCGTAACCATAAGTTTATCTGCCATAAATGCGGTCGCCAAAACTAACCAGTGCTTTGCGTGACATAGCACTAACGCACCACTATGCCAGCAGAGCAGCGTTAACAGCCGATAACGCAGCAGGCTGTTTTCACGAAAGGTACGTTGACCATCAGCCTGCAAAAGCCCAGCGGTGTTCCCCTGTCTCCAGTGTATTGGAGCGTGAGGAAAACTAAAAAATCGGGCGTGGGTGGCGTGGGTCCTACACTATGAGGCAGTGCCTGTACTGTGTGTGGTATCGGCGTCAGGCGCAACCAACCCTGAGGCCGCAGTGTCTAGTTTAGGCCACCGCTCCCATGGTTCCGTAGCCAAGCCAACACGGGCCGGTACCACTACCGTCTTTTTTAATCTCTGTATGAAATCCTCGAAGTTGCGGCCAGATCGAGTTCTATGAGAAGAGTAATCAGACTGAACTAAGTGAGGGGCACCCGACGACATTGACATTTTACCAGTGAGCGTGTTTTGGGCGCCATTAGGACACTTCTTCCGAGAGGACAGGCTCTCATCCACCTAATGCGAGTCCTTCAGCATGGCGTACATGTCACACTCTATGCAGACGACATCTGCGTTTGGAGTGCAGCGACACCACATCGGTCCACACAACAAACAACACAGAAAGCTATCGTGAACAAATCAGCATACCTGTCACCCAGAGAACTGCATCTATCCTCCGAGAAAAGTGTATCGATGGCTTTTTCAAGAACATAAAATAGTATCCATTAGTCCTCGGAGGTCGTACCCTGCAGAATGTACGTACTCAAAGATTCCCCGGAATCTTAATAGACCGCTATCTTTCGTGGGCTCCGGAGGTTAAAAGGCTCTGTACGCGTATATAGGGGATCACGAAGATCGTCGGGTTCCTTTCCGGTAGTCGATGGGGCAGTGACTGTCGCTCCATGACACTGCTCAGTAAAGCCTGTATCGACGGCGTACTGCGCTACAGTCTCCCTCTCCTCCACAATCTGTCACCCACAAGCAGAAAACACTAGATGCAGCAAGAAACAATTGCCTTCGTATCTGCCTCGGACTTCCCAGAGGGTCGTCGTGCATGGGTACTGTCGCTGAGGCTGGCTGCCTGCCATTGGACGTGATTAGGCTCCAAGAAACCTTGCGGATACATGTGCGACATGGCATGCACGCCAAAACCCATTCAACAACGGGCATAATAGAAAATGGCAACTCAAGCTTTGGTCGAACATGAAGACATTGCATCTCTTCATTCCCTCCCAGGCAACAAATTCAATGCCGTCTTTTTCCCACACTGGACCCTTTGCCATTGCAATTAGATGCACCATCCCGGGAATGGGCTCTAAAAAGCGTATGCATCAAAGCGGCGTGTTACAGTTGACACTCGGCCCACATAGGCCCGGCTATACGCAGGTCTCTAAAAACCAATTTTTACAGACGGGTCATGTACGCTTAATCGTTGTTCCTCCTGGGATCTTTACCTCGTCCACTGGATATTGACAATCTAAGGCCCATTTTCCTCACGTCTTGCATGGTAAGTACGGAGCGGATTTTGTTAACCCAGTGAACGCATGCACGTCTTGTAGAAGTCTAAATATAGTGTAGGTGTTGAAGACATCTTGATCTGCACATTCTGGACAGCTACCACAACTTCTATACGACATCATCGCAAGGCATTCAGATGTCTCCACAACACCTGATGGATATTTTATAGACATTTTCAAGACGTGATATAGCCATCCTGTAGCTCGGCTAAGAGAACGCTATGCCTGAGCTACAAGACGTCTTGCAAGATATCCTTGACGACATCTCGAAGACTGCTAAAAATTTCAACAAGACTTTTACAGGATGAGTACTAGGCACCCTCATAGCTATCTGATTGAAAGCAACAACACGTTTATGATCCGTTTGACGACGTACTAAAAAATCTTGCATAGCAATCTACGAAAAAACCTCTGAACATGCCAGATGGAGAAATAATGTCTGGTGAAGATGTTTCCTTGTGAAGAAGGAAAACCTCTTACAGCATTCACGCCAGCACTCTTGTAGTCATACCGCTATCAATCAAAATGTCATAAAGTTGGCGGTTATAGCTCTCTTCCTGTTTTACTTTTTTTGAATATATAAAAATGCGGTTATCAGAATAAGAGTGCAAATATATAACTGGTTACATCTAAACCAACTTCGAAACTGGCGGGATTGGGAAGCATAATTCCATTTCACTGCATTTCGTTTGGCCGGACAAATTTGAGTGAGCTAAAGCTTCGACACATGTTAAATACAACAATATGCACACTGGGTGACTTTTGCAAAAACTAGAAATTTTATTGTTGAAAATAATCATGACAAGTCAAAATAACGTAAAAGGTTACTGAGAGATAAGGAAATAGAACTTGAAGCACTAAAATTGAAGCTAAACAATCGTTATTGATAAAAGGTAAAAATTAGAAACAATACGTCCTTGGTTGCAATAGCGATTACAACATGCCTTTAAAAATGACTGGTTACTGAAGGCTTTCAATCTTATAGCGAAAAAAATGAACTTAAAAATACTGAAAAAAGATGATCAAAATATGTTTGAGATCACAGAAAATGTATCAAAACATGTGCGTTGCAGCAAAAACCTATTGAAAGTGGGATGAGTCCTGGTAATGTTTGAAGTGCTGGAAGTCCAGGCAGGCTGATCCGATGACTGTGAGTTAACCTTCGTGCCATGAGATAAACACTAATCGGAGTATACACAGACATGCACTGAAATGAAATACCAGAGTGACATATTTTTGAGTAAGGCAACCTTTTTATACCATTTAGGGAAGGTTAAGGTAAATTCCTAAAGGGGTCATGCAGACAAAACACGTTTGGTTCATTCGACAAATTGCCTCGTTGGAAATATTGTTCCACCAATTTTAACGCACTCTTAGCCTAAATAAGCTATGTAATTAGGGAAAAAGGGAATGGCCATGTGACCAACAAGCTCATTCCCCTCAAGAAACCCTATGATGGAATACACCCAGCTGCGCGATTGGCTGAGGGCCGCCAAAAGCAAACGCAAATTTGGCAGGGCTTATAAGCTTGCCAAACGGCCTATTTGCGCTTAAAACGTTAATGCATATTCTTTTCATCAGGAGTAAGAATGGTGGGGTAAACAGTGAGTTAAAAAATACACGTACAAAAAGAAGTCCCTATGCCCACTGCTGTTGGTACGAGGCGCACTATGCTTATTTTAGCTGCACATCTTCTCACACCGACACTGGCCGACTGGCGTAAGCGACGTTATATTGTGTGATCCTGCTTGCCGAGCGCACGACATGTTTAACAAAACTCTCACTTTCTACTTTAACCAAAACAATCCATGTGCAAATACAGACAAAAACAAACCGATGGCGGCCAATGGTCCGTGGCTCGGTTTGGCAGCGCGATCTGGTGTGCCTGACTATAACCAAGGCTGCAGAGCCTTGTGACGAACTCTAGGTTTATTTGAAAAGCCGCCGTTATAACTTCATGGCAAACATTACGAAAACCCACGATTTCAAGCCTGGCTGGGCAATTATTGAGCCAGCATTGGATGGTTGCAGGGATATCTGGAAGGGAAACGTAGTCTATACCCTCCATCACTCGGACCGCATCTGCACAAAATCAAAATTCGTCTCAGTGTTAAACATGTGCAAAAAAAAACAAAAACGCATTGCTCTTTATTTTAAAGGAAACTTTGAGAACACAGCAAAGAATGGAAATTTAAGGTGTTTATTCAGTAAAAGCTACCCCATGACGCTAATAAAAACAAAATATGGTGGGCTGTGGATTTATTTAGTTCAGCTGAAGACTCTCAACACCCACCAAAATCTCGACACACGCATTCTTGTTTCTTGCTGCAAGTACAGAAGTGACTTCTCTGGCTAGGATTAGACCTGCATCAGTGGCATCCAACGTATCCACAATCCATTGAATATTGGGCCTCTTTCAGCGCGGTAATGCCAAACAGTTCTCCTCCAGGGCTGACTCTCTACCTAGAATCCTTCTTGATCCACTCAACAATCTAAGTAGTATTATCTCCGCCTCTCGTAGCAGTAACGAGCGCACAGGATGAACTGCCACAATGGAGTAACCTCAATAAATTGATTGTGTCGCTTACATTGTGACACGGTGAACAGGAAACAAGATTCGTTGATTCATAAGGTTTGTTTATTTTATTGGACGTTGCAGCTCAACTTGCTGGGCTCTTGCCAGGCTGAGTCTGCCTTTAAAATTCACATGGCTGCAATGACGGCTGGGCGAAAAACATTATACTGGTGTCGTATAAAACGCAGTTTTTCACAGCGATTTTCATGCGTCGTTCGTCCACCGCACTGCGTCGATCACCATGTGCACATGAGCGGCCCCCGCCGACAGCAAGGCGAAGAACTAGCTCCTGAGAGCCCATCTCAGAAACACGTATTGGATGCCATGACAATACGATGAAGACCCAACAACTTAAGACTCACAGTCCTGACCTCAGGTCGAGAAACCATGATTAATGAGTATTTGCATTGCATTGAAGCGTTGCATTTGCATTGCATTGTGGCAGTTGCATTGAAGCACCGATTACGTTTTGTCATTCAGCACGACGAGCCACGCGCCGATCTCACCCACTCAACATTGTTCCCTTCCAGCCATTTGTAAATTGCTTAAGCATTCCGTTTTCCCAGCCGTTGTTGAGATTTGGAACAACCTGGATGGTTCCCTGCGCGAAAAACCAATTGAACTGTTTTGAATGAACTGTCTAACCATATTTTGTAATATGTTTTAAATGCTTTGTATGTTTATGTGGTGTAGCGTAATGTATGTTGTTTTCTTTTCCTGATGTACCCACTCCTGCTATGTCTCGTGTATCGAGACAGCACTATCTATAAATAAATAAATAAATAAATAAATAAATAATTAAATGAAATAAAATAAGTAAAATAGATAAATAAATAATAAATAAATAAGTAAATAAATAATAAATAAATAATATACTCGTAACAAGAGGTGTATTAAAATATCAAAAGCCCTTTAAAGACACCCCAATTTCAAAATATGTTTCACTGCCAAGGTAGCAGCAAGTGGTAAGAGCAAGCAGCAGAAATGCACGTCACTCGTACTCCAGACAAATTCCGTTACGGCCAAATGCATATTCAACTGCGGTGACC
The DNA here is from genome assembly GCA_013339765.2 of Haemaphysalis longicornis. Classification (NCBI taxonomy): domain Eukaryota; kingdom Metazoa; phylum Arthropoda; class Arachnida; order Ixodida; family Ixodidae; genus Haemaphysalis; species Haemaphysalis longicornis. The sequence goes on along the minus strand of JABSTR010000584.1, from coordinate 122,539 downwards.
GCGCAGTTGCCTACTGACCTACAGCAGTGCCTTATGTCGTTATTATGCTTTGACCTTTGCCAATACCGACATATCGTTGCCGTGAGTAACTGCAGTTCTTCCTCCAGGCCAGGAATCCCCAGAGACTAATAAAACGCTTTTATGACGTACCTCGTACTTTTGTGTGGGTACATTTCCTGTGACGCACAGTAGAAGATGACGGATGATAAGCGCATGCAAGCAGCACGCGTGTTTGCTGGTTCGTACCATGCTGCCCACCACCGTTCTGCATTTGCTCTAGCCCACCTCGCTACTTCGAGAAGTAGAGTAATAAATTGTGTGTGCGAGAAAACAGAGTGGGTTCCTGTTTGAAGGCCTCAAAACTATTTATAAACCGTAACTTGTAAAAGTGCGACTACTGTAGGTTCTATCATGCAGACTGCGACGCGGCCATGAGGATCCTTTTGTTAACTCACCGTGTGCTTACCTTACCGGTCATCGTCTGCTTACAGACCAGACGACGACCGAGAAGGGGTGTTGTTGGGCATCGGCTCGCGTGCTTTGTGATTGTTTGCCATATTGCCAGCCATTGCTCTGTGCCCGTCCTATCGCACCTCGCTAGCAGATCCTATCGGCTAATAAATAGCCCCTTTTCTTCGCGCGCTCGACGTGCGCAGCCACTTTGTCAAGATTCAATAATATGCATGGCACATGAGCCCGCTTGTTTTCTTAGTTTGACTGCCGCAACTGCAAGGATGTAGCGCAAAAAGTGTTGCGTTCGGAAAATACTAGTTATCATACACCTGAAGCCTAAGTGCTCCCGCTGTTGCCTGGTATTTCTTGCATTTTTGTGCGTGCGTTTTATAGCACTGTGGATGTAAGGCTATCTTTAAAGGAGAATTTAACATCCCGTCTATGCAGCCAAACGGCTACAAAGGAAAACTATGCAGCTTTCTCAGAAACATTGTGTTTGAAAAAAAAATTCGTCCTGGTCTGTACTATCTGGTCGGTGAGGCTATGCTCATAATCCCACATCCGAGGCAGCGGAATCGCACTTTGAAACTAAAAACCTGGGGTTTTAATTCTTTTTGGCGATGTATAAAATATTTAAAACTAATATTTTGTGCCAGTGCTGGTTTTATAACTCAATATCGCTCATCAAAATAATATTCTTGCTAATCTTATGGCGTCAAGACATTTTAAGCCAAGACGACTTGTTATCAATAAAAAATATTAGGTATACTTGGGTTCAATTAAAAGTTAAGTGACATCGACATAAGGGTCTTAAGATGTAAGACGCGATAGCGCTACTTCGATTCCCAGGGAGAATTTTCAAACGCAGTTACTGTATTTACGATCTATGCTTCACAAGCACTGATGGTCAGGGAGGAGAGAGAGACTAGTAGCGAAGGCCCAGGAGAGACAAAGTCCTTCTGTGTTTCTGTTGCTGAAGAAGAAGTGTAAAAGGTTGGGTATGCGGGGTGATTGTTGGTCAGTTTGAGCGAGAAGGTGTCAGTGCCGAGTGTTTTGAAGTGTTAATTCGCTGATGCTTATGCCAGACTGAACGTTTTGCTTTTTGCGAAGAGAGATAGAGTTACACAGAGTGTATGTCCGAAGAGAGTTATAACTGAAAGTAGTTTCGGCATTAGAAAAAGCGGAGAAAGATGGATAGGGGAGCTCAAGGGTGAAACCTAATGTGTAGGTCGCCAGATGCGGCAGGTCCTTCCCTGCCCTCTCTCCAGTCGTGCTGACCTTCAGCTAACGAGCAGGTCAGTAAGTCAATCAATCACTCAATCAATCAATCAATCAATCAATCAATCAATCAATCATCATCAATCAATCAATCAATCAATCAGTTATTTGTCAACTGCAATTCATACAGGTGCCAGGGGGCTGACAAAACGCCTACGAGACACGGCTTGCCAAAGGACTGCGCTCCCTTAATAGTAACACATTGCTGCCTCATGTAGCAAGATATTTTCATACTGCCTCCCAAGTCTTGATACAAAAGGAATATGTAATGTTTAAATCACTCCCCCCTCAACGTACACTTGAACATAGCTAAGTTTCGTGGAAGAGGATGAACGTTTTTCTAATTTAGGAGAGTTAAGTTAATGTTTGATGTTCCCCACAAACATATTCGCCCACATATAATTCTAGACACTTGTGTTGGTTTATCACCACAGAGTTTGCGATTCTTCAGCCTTGAGGTCCTCCTTCTAGCAAGGGAAAATTGTGTTCCTAGGCGTAGGATGAGACATTCTTGACGTTTTTTTTGGAGGGAGCGCTGCAGTCGTCGTGTCAAGAAGGGTGTGTGAGTTCCCGTGCCTCTTAGTCAGTGCGTCTTTCTCCTTCAGACCATTGGGTCTGGGCGTCCACGTGACTCTATTAATTTTCTGAATTCTGGAAGGGAGTATACTACAAAAGCTTTTAGTTATTCTGTCTTTAGAAAACAGTTTACTGGCATTTGAGAGCTTGTAACAATGCTCACACCTCCATTCGATACTTCCGCTAGTCGTATGGCCAAGAAGATGTCTCAAACTTGCATTTATTTGTTCTTGTACGTCTAAGGGTCATGCAATCACAATGACTTCCTAAGTAGTCAACTACGACAACCGCTGCCTCGTACTTTCGTACGTGCCGGAGTCGGTGCATACTGTGTTCCCTTGACTTTGAATCATTCCTCAGATGAACTTGATCCTGACATATGCCGGTTCTTGTGTAGTTTTGGATCCAGATTTTTGGTAGAGGAGAGTTTTATGCGTCGTCACTGAATTGGTGACCTGTCTATCAAGGCTCTCAGGCGTTTCCTTTCACAGGGGTAACTTGTGTTTTATACGATGACCCGTCCTGATTTTGTTTTCCTAGCCGCTCACTTGTCATTAAAAGAGTGGTCTCCCAGAATTCTTCCCTAACGTTATGAAGACAGAATGTGAGGGCCTATTCTTCGTTATTATCATCAAAATTCGTTTTAGGTCGACTGCATGACAAATGCCTCTCCAATTGACGTTCACCGCTCTTGTTCCGCGCTGCCCGAGTCCATTCGTTGCCTACGAATGTTGCTATTTCTTCCCTTCATCGGGGTAATGGCCTTCCCCTTCTTCTAGACCTATCTCTGGCTCTCTATTCTGTAACTCTGGTGGACCAATGGTTGTCAGTTCGTCTCACAGTCAAAATTGCGAGGTTGAGAACTGCCCTAAATGCTGGCTCGATAATGGTGTTTTTATTTTTTTTTGGTGAGGGGAAAATTTGTGGTACGGTACGCTCTTCAGTATCCAGCTCATTATCAGTGGCCGAAGGAGTCTTACCGCTTCTTCTCCTTTCTTTCCTGCCTTCTCCTGGTTTAGACGTTTTATAATGTGTGTAATTGGCTACAGATTTCTCCTTTCTGGCGACTGTGAGTTCGGCTCTGCCACTTTACTTTAAAGCTACGCCCAGCACCCTTACGTGACTCTTCTCTGGGAGGACATTCGTACGTATTCTAGGTTATTTATAACTTAGCCCCGAAGCGCCCTCCGTCGCTTGTCAAACGGAGACAGAACCATAGGAATGTTTTAACGTAGTTTGAAAATTCGTGGAATTAGACCCTTGGGTAATATTTTAGTTCGTTCCTACTCATAATAAATGCCTTCCGTGAGTTCAGAGAGACTGGCATTATTCTTCTGCTCCGTTTTGGTTAGGTTACCCAATGCTAGTGCCGGCATCAGTTCCGGTGAACACACTCCGGGTGACCCAGTGGGTGAGGTGTCACGCTGCTGAGCTCAAAGGTCGTGGGTTAGATTCCGGGACCCTGCGGCCGCCTTTCTAATGGAAGCAGAAAACTGAAACAACCCGTGTGTCGACACTGCGGCGCACGTTAAGGATCGCCAGCAGGTGGAAATTATTTGGGAAACTTCCCTTACAGCGTGCTTCGTAGCCACGGTGCAGCTTCGGCTCACGTACTACCGGAATATTTTTATTATCTTCCCGTGGAAAGACGCGTTGATGTGGTGGCGTAAGTTGCAGGCGTGGCTGGTGACCGTGTCTAAGGAGTATGCTACGACCACTTAGCGCTCAACAAACTTTCCTGCACAGGCGCCACTCCTGCTGAAAGTGCGTGTCCTTTCTTTCGTCTCTGCCGTAGTATTACTGTCCTCCTATCCACACTTCAGTCGTCTCGATTCAGGCCAGCCCTGTAACCTTGCTGCTCCAGTCGTAGCTTCCGGCTGGCAACGATGAAGTATTTCCGTGGACACTTGATGAGCACGGCTGATAGCGGACGGCTCGCATCCACCTAGAAATCGAAAAATGAAAGTAATAACGCTTTCGCGTAAAAATATGGGTATAATACTGCCGAAAACCATGCATTAGCCTTCTTTATTTATGTTTCTGCTTTAACGCCGGGCTGCGCCGGGATGTGTTATCTGTGTACCAAGTGAAGCGCATGTTCCATTCTTTCTTTCTTATACTGCACGGATTCTCTCATTCGATAGGGAGAATGTTTCGCCCCAACGCCACTAGCCTATAATTGCCTTCTTTTATCGACACCGTTCTCGATGTAATTCGCCGTTTCGAGTAACACCCGCTCTGAAACATCAACTCCTGTACTGCCGATGCCGCAGCAGTCCTTTCTCCGACACTTGCCTCCGCACGTCACTTTGTTAACTGCTGCTTCGCCGCCTGTGTATTTTTTCAGTAGTTAGGGGTGCGCAAGTTCGATGGAATAAACTTGTTTTTCCTTCAAGCCACCTGCGTCATATTTGGCTTCGTGACACCTAGTGGAGGTGCTGGGTACATCCAGCCTAAACTAGTTGGAAAGCGTCAAGCAAGCCCCACACGTTCCAGCCGCCGGCAGCAAGGTCTCCCACCCGAGCTCGATTTACTACCGGAGAAACTGAAGAAGGAAGACGGCGCCACCAGCACCATGGTGAACCAAGCCAAAATCCCATCGTTCTACAGCAACATCGGCAGCCCCTATCTTACCGGTGATCCCCTGTTGAAGACCGGGACGAGTAGCTGGAGAAGCTTAAAAGCAAGTTCGATGTTTCAACCGATGGGGTGACGAAGAGGCATGTAGGCAAGTGTTTTTCTACCTCGGAGACTCGGCTCGAGTCTGGTTTAAAAATCACGAGGGCTCTCTACCCAGGCGGCACAGAAAGTGTGTCCCAAGACCGGCCGGTCTATGGCCGCTTTCTGGCATGTCCGGCCAGCATTCAGGTTGTGGAAGCCACTGATCATACGATGAACGGCCAAAATTCGACAACCAGCGCTTCGGTATTTCTCCGGCCGCCCGTGTTCAGACGCACAATGGCAGCTGCCCGGCTGCCAGATATTCCGTTCAATTTCGGCTGCCGATTTGAGAAAAAGAACGGCCGAAGTACGGCTTTAGGGCATCCGTTTTTCCTTCGGGAAGCGGTGTTCAGCCGAAGCACGGCAAGCGACCGGCCACAGAATATCCTTATTCTTGTGGCAGTTGGTGTTCGAAATGAGACCGGGCGGAGCGCGGCTGCCTCGCATTCGCTCTTTCAACAGTGAACCACGCGTCCGGCGGGAGAATATTCGTTTTCTTCGGGCAACCGGTGTTATACAAGAGACCGGCCGACACACGGCCCCAGAATGTACATTCTTCATTCGGTTAGTGGTCCTCGGTAGAATTGCGGCAAGCGAACGGCCGCAGAACTTTTGGCAACCGGTGTTCAAGAGGAGACCAGCCTACGTAAGGTCTAAGGTTATACGTCATGCTTTAGGTAAGCGGCGTACAGCCGAACAACGGCACTGGTCTCGGCCCCGAGAATTCATGCAAAGACGTGTTTGAAAGGAGACCCGCCTGTGTAGGACCAGTTTTTCTCTGGGTGAAGAAAGAGCCGTTAGGGAGCCGAATAACGCAGACGCGTTTTTTATCCGCTCGGTGTTTCTACGTTTTAAATGAACGAACTTTATTTGTCAAACAGTAATTAGTGTTGTAGGTGAACGCGAAGGTGCAAGGACTCACTGGACATTACCAAGGAACCTTTTAGGCCATCGGAATGCCATTTATTGCAAAAAAAGACTGTGCCACATTGACGGGTGAGCTAAGCCTCGCCAGTCATAGCCGCTACCACGCCTCGCCCGCCGGCTTCGTCGACGCATCAGCTCGAGGCTATTCGCCCCCTCAAGAAATGGAGAGCATTGGAGACATCGACCCGGCAGAGATGTTAGACCGGAGGGGGCGGTGGTTTACCAAAATAAGTGGCCTTAAAGGGCGCCGAGCAAGCGGCCGCCACGCAGGAGCTCAACCGGCGCTATGTCAAGGACTCCCCACGAAAGAAAGGCAAGGGCGCGCAAAAGCGCAATCTTACGGCTATACTTACTATAATATTGCGAAAAACAATGTTGCACTATTTTTGTTGGGGATAAACGTAGAAGAGACTACGCTCGTGCATTGGTAGGCTCACCTTCAAGCCCTGCTTCATGAGATTTTATGAATGTCTATTTAGTAACCCGTGTTATTTTAACTGTGCCATAACAACAGAGCCTTGTGAATGACGAAGCCCGGATGTTAATTTAGTTGCGGTGTTTGAAGGTGAGCTTAGTTACACTTCGGAAATGACTCATTTGTTTAAATACAATCGCCAGCATCCTAGCAAACACGGATTTCGTCGGGTTTTTCTTGCTCAAGCAGCTTGTTGAGTTTACGCACGATTTGGCTCTAGCAATAGATAAGCTTAAAGTATAGTTGACTGTATTTTCTTTTACTGCAAAAAAAATCATTTGGAGGTGTTCGATATCAGCTTTTTGTTAGTACATTGCGGGCTATAAATTGCATGAATCGATTATTGCGTGGATATTTGAGAATATCTCTCTAAGACAGCAGTCGGTAGCTCTCAATGGTTGTTCGTCCGGATATGTTCCCGTGACCCCAGTAATTTCCCAAGGGTCACTTGCGGGCCCTCTTTTGTTTCTCTTATATATAAATATTATTACAATTGGCCTCAAATCTTTGTTTAAAATGTTCGCGAATGACTGTGTAATGTACAGGACTATAGCGAATGAGCGTGATTCCGAATACCTGCAGCATGAAGATAATTTAATCACAACCTGGTGTGCTGATTCAGAAAAGTTGTTGAATGTTAAAAAGTGTGTTAACGTCACATTTACAAGAAAACCTTCATTCCAATTGAGTACGTATACGGTAAATTGCACTGCTGTAAGAACGGCTGGGGAATATAAATAACTAGGAGTTTATTTAACGAGAGGTTAGAGGTTAAATAGGGACGTTCACAACATAAAAGTTACGGCTGCACGTGTTTTTGGCTTTTCGAGATAGAATTTCAGGAAACCTCCATCTACCTTAACAGAACAACTGTATTTTACTCATGTGTGCTCAATGTTGGAAGTACGCATGTGTTTTCTGGGATCCCTACACCAAAGAGCTGGTTGATACGCTTGAAAATATACAGAATAGGCCAGTGCGATTCGTCTTAGGTAATTGGCACTATCAACTTAGCATGAGGGAAAGTAAAAGTAAACTTGAATGGTAAGACGGTGAAGATCAGAGACGAAACCTCAGGTTGAAATTTTTTCGTAATATCTATCATTCGAAAACTGGAATAGAAGGGGAGAAGTACGTCCATGCGCCATTCTACATATCCCAAAGTGGGACGGCTAGCTCAAAGCAAATTATTAACTTTCCTTTAGAGGTAACGCCTTGCGCGATGCATTGTATCTTAGATCAATACGAGAGTGTAATTTTCTTCCACGTATGGTAGAACCAATTCTTTATAATGACGATTTTCACCGCGCTTTGTGCAAATATTTTGTTATTTGGTCTCATATTTGATGCTTAGTGTTATGTATCTCCCTGCTGTTATGCATGCAAAGGCAAGCAGGTATAAATAAATAAATAAATAAATAAATAAATAAATAATAAACTTGCGGTCCCGCAAGTTCGCCTCCGACGGGTTGAGAACCTTACGCATTCAAACTTGACCAATGAAATATTTATTGTTTTATTCGTTGCAGTATGCAAGGTTTGTTGTATGAATACTACCAATGCTGTGTTATTGGTATTAACAAATTATGAAACTAGTCTTGCGCCTTTTCTTGCTTGAACATAGAGGGAGACAACTGCAGCCACCTGAAGCAAGGCGTCATTCGTAACACGTCTAGAATTTTGTTACCGTAGTACGAAATTACAGGAAAATTAAGGTATTTGGAAAATTATTAAGGTATTAAGGACGATTAAGCACTTGTTCGATCTCTCCTAGGATCAGCCCTGTGAAAGTTCATCAGAAAAGTTGATCGAGTAGACAATTTTTTTTAATAAAAATGGGCAAATACTGGACATACTTTTTGTGTGAAGGAATTTATATTGAATGCTTTTCAGTTTTTGTGGAGTACCAAAACGCTTCGTAAAGGCATTCGCGCTGGTTTTATACACAACAAAACTGGTCAAGCAACTGTTGTCAAAATAGTTGATTTATTCAGAGGATGAAAGTGCTCAGGAAGATTTTCCTAAATGAAATTGGCTGAAAGCAGCACGTTCATCTTTCTGAAATTCAACAGCCTTCGGTCCCCCCCCCCTCGCCCTCCCCGTTTATTGCAGGTAAGCCGCCACGCAGAAGATATCAGGACATGGACAAGGCATCGATTCCAGCTCTACAGAAACTGAATAATTTCTGGATTCGACAGTAAAAGAGGCACAGCAATTAAAGCAACGACCATTTGTGAGCACTGTTTAATAAATGTATTTTGTTGTCAACTGACGCTGAAGCAAGGCTGCGCTGAAGTCTGGACGGCTGGTGGTGGCGCGCTGGTTCACTTTGATGTGGCTGCATTTGACCCAAAATGCTGGGTCTGTGCTGCTGCACAGCGCGACTGAGTCATCAGCTTGCACTGCATGCAGTGGTCGTCCACCGGCCTCAGTACAGTTAACGTACTGTGGGTGAACTCCAATGCCCGTAACACGGCCCTATTTCCGGCAGCCTTAGTCCGGCTGGAGTCCGATGACCGCATCTCGACTGTCCTCCGGTGGCCGTACTTCGGCCGTACACGGGTGGCTTTGGAATGGCTGGAGCCCTACGGGTGGAATCTGGCCGTATGAACGTAAGCCGGTCGACTGGCTGACGGACACTGGCCGTTGGACAGCCATGGGAGTACGGCCGCCTACGGCCAAAAGGCCCACATTTGGATACGGGCCGAAAATGGCTGCGGGAAAAAGGCCGGACAGAAAATCACCGGCCAAAGTACACCGGCTTGATTGAGGCCGAACAGTCTTGTGCTGCCTGGGTAAATCGTGGAGCATCTTCGAAACGGAATTTTGAAAATGTTCACGACAGTAGTGAGTAAAGAACGACTGTTGCAGACGCGACTGCAACACCCCAACGAAGGTGGTCTGGTGTTCGTTGAGGAGCTTATTTTCAAACCACCAAAAACCATCGCTGAGTTCTTGACCGAGGCTTCCTTGATCGAGGGGACCTTGGACATGCCTTCGAGGCAGTATGATCGGCCACTCAACACGCGTTTTGCCAATTCGGTCAGCGCCCCTCCAATCTCGAAGGGAGACTTACGGGAAACAATCCGCGCCGTCGTTCGCGAAGAACTGAGGAAACTTTTCCCAACAAACCCTGCAACCCCAAGTCCGTGTCGGGCAATAATGCAAGAGCATACTGTTTCACCAATCCTCAAAAGAGCACCGCCACCATTTATGTCAGTGCGGCTGTTACGGTAACTATGAAGTCGTTATAATCAGGCAAAACTTTTTTTCTGGTATATAGCAGTGTGCGCCCACGTCTCGGTAAGAATATGAACGTCACATTCATTGTCATCAAGTCGAGAACAGATTTTGTCACTCTCAAGCAATAAGCTACATATGTTTGTACCTAGATCATACAGAAGTTTTCATCTCAGAAATTCATCGCCATTCCGCCCTGAGAAAGTGGATGTCCAGCCAAGCTCTTGTAAACCAGTACAAATGGTGATGGAGATGTGACATGTTCCTCCTCGTCTCGAGGGGCTTTTCGCTTGCGCCCGGCTAGTGCCACTAGATTAGGGTACCGAGTATCCGATCTCTTTTCTGCTATTGTTGTGTACCGCCGCCATGATCACTGGTCATTCGCAATGCTTGATATTTGTTTACACTGCACCGGGTCATCAGGGCACACCTATGAACCATCGCAGTTGTTTATTTTGTTGCTTATGCGTTCTGGTTGGTCAACCCGGGTTGGATTAGCTAGTCCTACGTCTTCTGCGGCTGCACGTGACTGACGCCATTTCGAATGCGGATCAAAGATAATGCATGTAACAATATTTCAGCAGCAGAAGAGTGTCCAAAAAGGCTGTTTTGATGCATCTTCGGCAGTGTTGTTAATACATGACGCGGTCTAAGCTAACGGCGAAGCCGTAGAGGCGACAATCTAGCAGTACTGATGAACACCAAAATGGCCGCTGTTGCTGATTTGCGCGCCTCAGTGGTGGTACTTTAATGCCTTATCGACTGACAGAACGCTCGGCTTTTCTCACGGCAAATGCTGGGTCCTGCGAAGCCTGATGTATGAGCTCGGCGTCTTTGGCAAGAACTGCTCTATTTCGTGACATTAATCCTGCCTAGACTTAAACATTCATCTGGAAATTTAATGTTACCGCACATGCATGGGGGGCACTGTTGGTCACAAGCGCCTTATCATTTATAATGCGGTTGCGATGCTTGTTTTGTGGTTTCATAAACGAATTGTGAGCTCTGTGCTGTATGCCTGATTAGCCTGATACGTGCACTCGGCGGCTTACGCCTTAGTGCCTTGGCGTTGTTTGCCCACGGAGATGAAGTCGCAGGGGAGTAGAGGTATACAGCTTTCCGTAATAACTTCAGTATCATCTGTAAGGTGTTATTGTGGGGACAATCGTAACAGCACGTGTTGCGGCGGCTTGTGATACCAGGCTTCTAGTCCGCTTCAGGTTTCTTGCGCAGCTTGCAGCACGAGTGCAAGGAGGGGGATTTTCTATTACCCAGGTACCCTTTGTTATTTTTTGTTTGTTAGGTCGCGCCTGGTTTGGTTTTCCTAATTCCGTTTCACCAATTATCTCCATTTCAGAATAAAAATGAAATGCGGTAATTAAGACAATTACGCGCTTTGTGCAAATGCAGGGCATTACGTGGTTGGTATTTGGACATTGGCCCTCTCCCTCCGCTCAGCGCAAAGCTTTGCCCGCGCTATTCAAATTTCCCCAGGAGGAAATTGTAGTCGTCCCTTCAAAGCAAGACACTTTTAACTGACTGCCCTTGAGAAGAACCCAATTTTGTATTCCTTTTTCTCTACTGCTACTCTACTTAACCGCACCTACTACCTTTTAATCCTCTCCTTCTTCCCCCGCCGAGTAGCATGTCAGCGAACTGATGTCGGCAAACCTATCTGCATTTTCTTCTTAATAAAGAGTTTCTGTCAACCTCTCTCTCTGTGTCTGCTCTGTTTTTACAGTTTTTTACCTTCCTTTCCATCCTTCGTTTTGAGTCTTTATATTCGCCTTCGGTTTTTTGAGGGGAAGTGTTTATTACAAAAAATATTAATTCATTAGATCAATTTCACAATTTTGTCGCGATTGAGTCGGTGGTTCTTGAGAGTAGTCGCCGGCGAACGCAAAACAAGACACAGAAACCTGATCGAGTAATATAAGACGCCCAGTGCGGCAGAGTGTGAAAGTGAACTGCGAGATGCGGAAGCGGATGATGCGCGCATTCTCCTACCAGTGACAACTGAATGCAAACCCTGCAAGGGACAGTTGCTGTAAATTCATACAAGTGGAAGCGAGGGCGAGAGAGATAGAAAGAAACCATTTCCGGTCAGGCTAAGCCCTATTGATATTCTTCCGCCAGAAGAACCACGGCAAGCTGGTCAGCGAGGGCCGCCGACGCGAATCACACCCGCCAGTATGGGTCAAAAAGGTCAAGGTAATGAGGTGACACTGTTGGGCGGCGGAACCGCTGAAAAGGCAATGAACCCATTCTTCTCCACATCTGGTGACCCGAAAGTCAGATATTTGCCCCCGCCATGGCCAATCAGGAAGCCCTCGATGCTCTTAGCCAAAAAGTACAACTTCAACAGCAACTCCAAGTCGTGTAAGAGCCGATTCTAAACCAACAACAGCAACTTCAGGAAGCTCTTATTTGCTGTATTTATGTGTTCAGGATTTTTTTTTTGATTCCGTGTGACTACATATCTCCTTTTGACATTATTACCACTGTTAGGTACGTTAACTTCACCGATGAATCGTTTTTGGGCAAATGCAGGGCGTCACAGAGAGTATCGTTTTCAAGGTGTTTTTATTTTTGTTTCAACCAGTTCCTTTCAGGTTTCTTCACTTTCCCCTTCGTTTATTGTGGTAGGTTAAATAGTTCCGTATAATTTATTTCGTCGACTCTCTTTTACAAATTGTTTATTATTATGTTCTGGATACGTTTTTTTTTACCCGCCGCGGTGGCTCAGTGGCTAAGGCGTTGCGCTGCTGAGCACGAGGTCGCGGGTTCGATTCCCGGCCGCGGCGGTCGCTTTTCTGATGGAGGCGAAAAGCAAAAACGCCCGTGTGTACGAGATTTCGGCGCACGTTAAAGATCCCCAGGTGGTCAAAATTAATCCGGAGCCCTCCACTACGGCGCGCCTCATCGCCTGCGTTGCGTCGGCGCGTTAAACACTACAATCGATCGATCGATACGTATTTTTTGTTTTTTCAGCGTGTTATTCCACCGATTATCTTCATGCGGGCTATTATAAGGATTGCCTTTGCTAACTCCGCCAGTTATGCATATTTGTGCATATGCTGCGCGTTGTACGGTTGGCTAGTTTTGACAATACTTTATTCACGTGTGAGTGGGTCTTTTCAACACATTTTTATTTTCGTCTTCGTTTGTGTGGTAGGTTTATGATCCCAATATTTTTGATTTGGTAAGTAGTTCAGTCCTCTATATTTTCTGAATATTTCTAGTCGGATTATTATTTATGTATATTTCATGGACATATATATATGAATATATATATATAATATAATATAATATGAACTATGTACAGGTATCTGCCCATTTTCCACGGCGTATGATACGACCACAATTGTGATAGTTAGAACAGCTAGTATTACTTTAGAGAGTTTCTATTTTGTTTCTGCGGTTATGTGTGCATAGCATCGTATAAATGGCGTTTTCTTTTGTTCTCCTTTTGTGCGAGTGTCGGTTCATACAATGTCGGTTCATACGGTTTATTCCTGTTTTTGTGTAAAGAACGAGGTAAATTGGTCAGTAATAAACCAGGCGCCGACTATCTGATTGTTTCATCCAAGGAAACTAGTTTACTGCGGCTTCAAAAAAATGGCAAGTCCATTCCACGATATTCGCTTATTTACTTTTTCCACAAATGCAATGGACTCCCTTGTCCACCCTCGTTCTCAGATCTCCCCCCTTTCTCCAGCCGCGCCACCCCTGATTCGGTGACCCACGCGCCTTTATACGCCGCCGCTGGAGGGGGAAACACCGGCTCGCAGATACCGGTGATTTGCGACCGGCACACAGGTCGTCACGGAAGATCAGAGGCCGCAGCATTGTACCCCTGCAGGATTTATTTTCTTGCGTAGCTTTGCTTGCCGAGTAGCTCTACAGCCATACCGTGTAACGCCATGCATTCGGACAAAAGTGGCGTTTTGACGGAAAAAACACCTTTATAATTAGAACAGCGCAGATGCAGATAGTTTAAGAGAATTTCGAAAAGCCTAAAACTAAGAAGAATTAGAAAAAAATAACTTTCCACAAAACTCCCTGAAAACTCGAAGATATGCTTCTTAAATTTTTCCCAAAAATAAAATATTGAACAAACATCCTCAAAAGAGAGTTGAACGTACGTATAAAAAATAGCAAAGATAGCGGCCGTTCAACTTCAGGCTAATCCACATAAATGCAAATTTGGCGGATTTGACGCCATCGCACTCGAGTCAAGCTCGTTTCCACGCCTTAGACTCTGCCACTGGCGCAGTGCTTCCCGTAGCGGATCCCGCAGTGCGTCGGGCATCGCATCACGTCATGCCTCATGCAACACTTTGCGTCACGCATTGCGCAGCACACCCCGTGGCCGTGTCTCACCTGAGAGTAACTGCGGCTGCAGTAAGCGATCGCACTCCTGTGACAGAGTCAGCTGGCCCGACGCACAAAAGGCAAAAAATTAAACGCGGCTGCGTTAGCATGAACAGCACCACTAGTGGCAGAACCACTCCGAGCAGCTGGCAGGCGTGGATTACCAGCCCCGAATACAAGAAACTCCAACAACTCCGCGCAGCCAACGCCACGCTGGTACAAAACACACGACGGCTAACCTAAGAGCTACTAGAAATCAATAAAGAACTCCAATCGCAGCACGCCCAGTCAACCGCCTGCCCAGTTCAGTCACCCGAGACACATAGACCTGATGTTTCCCCCGAGCAGAACACCGACACGCCGTCACACCAAGGGACAAAATCAATGAACACTACCAAAGAGGAGTCGCAGGAGGAAAAAAACCAGTCACCCAATCCCCAAGAAACGAGCGCGCACCTCATCACGGAACCACACGGAACTGACCCCATTGGAAGCTCAGCTCGAAGCCAAAATTGAAGCGTTCGCCCACAGCTACGCCAAAATGGCTGCCGTCGACGACCAACGACTGGCGCTGATGGATCTCAGTAGGGCGCAAACGCGGTCGAAGCATGGCCAACGTAACGACATGTTGCACCGTCGGTTGTCGGTTTTTTAATAAAATTATTCCTAACCTATCCTCGCTGACGTACCACCTTGAATTGTTATCATAGCGTAGAAAGAGATACTTAGTCGAACAGAATGGGCAATATCGAAAAACACAAATAATAGAAAAAGTAAAAGCTTCGCGAAATAGATCCGACAAACAAATAAATGCATTTTATACACCTCCCCCAAAACTGAAGAATAAAAGAAAAATTTCCGCAAATAACGTTGAAAATACGCATTAGAAATAGCGAGAAGACGCGAACAGTGTAACTACCTGCACTTCAACAAAAAGGCAAATCTGACAGATCTAACACGTTTATTTTTATAATGGAATAAATAAAAATATTTTGTTGAAGCGAATTTTGAAGAACCAAAAATTCAGAAAAGAGAAAAACAAAGGCAAGGAAGACATGACAAAAAGTATGCATCCTAAACATCTGCTTGAAACACCAAAAACTAAACAAGAAATGTCGGGAGAGAACGACCAAAGTATGTTAAAAATAGTAAAAATGGACCAATCTTACACTACGCCGAGCATCTTCCGAAACAAAAGATAATTAGCGAAGGCAAAGGCAATTCATCGCTATAATTATTTACATTTACATTAGAAGCGAAAAGAAACACCAGAACGTAAAATATCCAACGTATTTTGCTACTCAAAACCATATTTGGCTATCAAAACTCACCCGGTAGACAAGCGGCGTAGGAAGATCGATGCATTAGCAGATAGCTCGGTGAATTTCTGCAGATTATTTAATCACAGTCAGTGCCTTTGACAACACTACCTTCCCTGCGCCACCGGGGGGCTAAACCCTATGCGTTAAAGCATGGTGACCACATACGACGAATTTCCTCAAAACATCTTGAAAACCGGCGCGGAAAGACGTTGACTAAGAAGAGAAATACAAAGGAGGACGCGCTTTCCGCGCATGTTTTCAATATGAATCCACACCAACTCGCCCAACTTGCCAGTTTGTTCCTTTTGCACCAACTCTTTGGGCATCACTTTGGGCAATACTTTGGGCACCAGTTCTTCCTAAATAGATAAATTAGTGTTTATTTGTTAGCCCTTCTAGAAAAAGACGTCAGAAGCTTAGAGTAAGAAGCCACGATGTTGCTTGAATACTTCGCTTGACTATTCTATAACTTATCAACTTGGGAGTATTTCCTTGTTTTGAAGTTTGTGGCTAATAATTCCTTGCTCCTGAATGATTCTTCAGCAGTTCATGTGTGGCTGGTTTTCTACAACCAGGGAACGGAAACGTGAGGTAATCTTTATGGTGTTGACGTACTGTTGGCATTCGCAACTTCCATGTGATTTCCGTTCCGATCGTGGACATTGCGACTGCAAAGCCTACGCATGCTCTCGCCTGAAACAAATCTGACTAGAGAAACAATAATATAAAGCAACTCTATCCCTTGAATCTCAACACTGTCATAGGAACAACTAACTCAAAATATCCACGAGAGCGTTCCAATAAAAATATTAAAATAAAAATCCGTTTTTGACCCGTGTCACTCAATCAGCCTTACGTTATGTACATTACGAGGAGCTCGAAATAATTCAGTCAATTTCCTGTTTGTTTAACGCCACTTGCCTGTTTTAAAGGGAAGTATTATACCTCTACCCCCAAGGGTTGTGTCGCGACCATTCGTGTTAACGTAAAGTTCCCACAAACAAATAAAAGATGTCACTGACACCGCCAGGAATCGAACCTGGAACGAATAAAGAAACGGGGCGAGGGCCAATTGTCTTACCGATTAGAGCTACGACACCACGGGGAGACGGGGGAGACAGAGCGTGCCCTCATCCAGCACATCTGGGGGTTTACCACCGGCGTTCTCGCTGAATGCCACGTGATAGCGTCACACGACGTCTTGCGCCACTGTGGGCTCGGCCCGAGGCCTGTGTAACGCATGTGTGCACGCCTTGCTTATGCGCTAGGAATAATAAATATGAGAACCCCTCCAACGCTTTCCTTTGAGGTACTTTTGTGGATTTACGTCTCTGCTTTGTGTCATGGAGAGAGACGCAAAAGGAATTATGATGATCTGGGCCGAAAAAAAAGAAGATATTAAATTTTTAAATTTACAAATATAAGCATATGCAAGGTTGTTAGTTTATCTCTTTATCGAAAACGTAGGGACTGCTGCTCGCTTCCCACTCTCCCCGAGGACGACCCATCGCAGAACCAATGAAGGCAGCAAAAACACCCCTTTCCGGAAGTTTTGAGGCCATTGTTTTCTGTCGTGGGGAGCTCTTTTCTGCGGGTCTTGCGGGCGTCGTTCGGTGGCACCGCGACAACAGCGCCGTTAACTAGCACAAGGCGGAGACGTCCGAAGTCGCCTGTGTAGTGGCGGCGTGTGCCGCCGATGAATGAACGACTAGACAACTTCAGTGCACATCGGAACAAAAGACCCTTTATTCCAACTTGCGCATGCTTATATACCTAAACAACACTGGCGCCACCTGCGGCAGTGATCGCAGAACCGAAACCAAATAGACAAATATACAACACATTCCCTTCCTTAAAAACAGCTATATGGATTAGTAATTTAGTAGGTCAGTATGTTAGTACATATGCAAAAATACTATACAAACATACAAACTGTACAATGAACATAGCTATATACTAATACAAGATCACATCATTTACTAAAGAAATTCACCACAATGGTTATGTCAGTTCCATTCGCTTTAGCACAGCTTCGCGCACTAGTTGTAGCCATAACGCTGTGGTGGTAGTCGCTTTCTTGGTGGTTGCACCCTGCGTTGCTGTGTGACTGCTCCGGGAGCCTTGGCCGGCTGCGTAACAGCAGGCGACCTGTGCGCCTGCGCAGCCGAAGGAGACATGGGCGCCTGCGCAGCCGAAGGAGCAGCCGAAGAAGTCCTCGTCGTTAACGCTGGCGTAGGGCCGTCACATGTAGGCGGAGACCCTCTTTCACTAGCTGTACCGTTTCTTCCCCACGTATAAAGAGCGTGAGAGGCTCGCGGAACCTTTGAGAACTTCGACGCATTCCATGTTTTACCATCATCCAGGCGGAAAGAGGCTGGTCCCTTCCTGCTGATCACCTCTCTTGGGCGGCTGAATTCCAGGCCGCCTTTAAATCTAATTGTGGGTTTCTTCACTCTGACGAAGTCACCAACGTAAACTCTGGTTTCCCTTGCAGCCCTCCGAGCATCCGTGTATCGTTTGCTCTCCTGTTGCTTTTGCTTCACCCGATCACGTAAACGCCGGAGTTCCACATCAGGATCGTCAAAGAAGGTGCCCGACGGATGCCCGACGACATCCAACCGAGTTCTTGGCAGCCGTCCGTGCAGCAGAAGCGCTGGAGCTTTTTCCGTTGTAGCATGCGGTGTGCATCGGTAGACACCCAGGTACTCTGTTACCGCCTGGCGCAAGCGTCGCTGCTCAAGAACCGCCACTTGAATGAAGCTTTTAATACTCTAATAAATCGCTCCACTTGGCCGTTTGCTTGGGTGTGGTACACGGACGACTGCTTCAAGCGAATGCCACGACCTTGCAGAAGCGCCTCGAATTCCCGGGATGCAAACTGTGGACCGGCAGCAACGCCGGTCCACAGAGTGGGCTAGGCGGCAGTAACGCCGGCAGCATGTTCACGCATCGTCTGCTTTTTGCGCAGTTTCTTCACTTCATCACTGCACCAGCCTCCCGGAATGCCGCCGTGCCATCAACGAAAGCATCGTGGCTGCCCCTTCATAATCAACAGTGCTGGCTCGTGTCTGATTGCAACGGTGCTCACCGGGACTGGTCTGGTGCGCATGCCTGCGATAGCAACGGCGCGTACTTGGACAACCCTACGGCTCCTCAACTGGACTCCTGGTACAGCATCACCTGCGCAGATCAAGTCTACACCGATGCCAGCTGGACCGTGACGTCATTCGCAAGGGGGTATAAAAGCCCAGCGCCCGGCATCTCTCGTCAGTGGGCTAGGCGGCAGCAACGCCGGCAGCATGTTCACGCATCGTCTGCTTTTTGCGCAGGTATGTTACTATCAAACGCTACATGCGTGCAATCTGACAACCGCTTTTTGTTGCTGCTTCCTCGCCACTTGACGTTGTTTCGTTATTCTCGAACGTTTTATTTTGCATGAGTCGTCTTTTGCTGAGCGGGATATGAACAGAAACCCTGGACCCCCTAAACCCGACCCATCATCGAATTTACAACCCACAGAGGTAATTAATTCTGGTCCAATAACTCGCTCCCAAACTGATTCAAACCCCGCTCGGCAAACTGCTGCTGCAACACAGCCTTCTGAAATCTCAACGGTCATTGAAATGTTCAATCAACTTATGGTGGGACAGAAGAAAATGGCTGAAGATATTGCTTGTATAAAATCTTTTCAGGAGTCGGTTCTCTCACGATTTGACAAACTCGAATCCCATGTGACAGTGCTTGAATCGTCTATCCCTGTTTTGGAAGACGGAGGGCTTCAGGAACACTTGCGCTCCCAAATCGACAACCTTTCCGGTATTGTGACAGAGCTGATTTCGAAAAACGACGATCTAGAAAACCGGTCAAGGCGGAACAACATTATCTTTCATGGTTTGGCAGAGCAGTCTAAAGAAACTAGTGCTGATCTCCTAGCCAATATTTCTCGGCTGATAACTGCCACACTTAAGATTGAATGTCCTCAAATCGAGCGCTGTCACCGTATTGGAAGGGTACGCGAAGGCCATCCTCGACCTGTGATACTGAAACTACTTAACTTTAACAGCAAATTTTCAGTCCTTAAAAATGCGTTCAAACTGAAAGACCTGGGTTTGCACGTAACAGAAGATTTCTCAGCTAGGGTTCGCTCCATCCGTAAGAACCTATGGGATGCATCCACCTGTTTTCGAAATAATGGTTCCACTGTAAAATTGAGGTTTGACCACGTATTCATCGATGACGTTCGGCATGACTGGGATGAGGCGTCTAATTGTATGAAAAAACGGCGTGGAAAACCTCGTGAGCAGCAGAGGTCTTCTGCTAATGAAGCTACCTTACTTAGCAACGGTGCTCCTTCGTCGTCTGCCCTGGTCACGCCGCCTGAATGACTGAATAAACTTTCAATAATTAACATTAATGCCAGAAGTATCATAAACAAGTTTCCTAGTTTCTTGTCAGTCGTTTCTTCGTATGAGCCTCATGTCATTGGAATCACAGAGACCTGGTTGAGTGAGGACGTACATGATTCAGAATTCACTCCTCCAGGCTACATTGCTGTTCGGGGAGACCGGGAGCATGGGAGAGGTGGCGGTGTCGCCTTGCTATTCCGTGCAGATCTAAAGTTTTCAGTATTACCTGCACCTGTTCAGACAGAGTCACTTTTTTGTAAACTGTACCTAGATGGCCGAACTTTCGTGATTGCTGTGTTTTATCGTCCGCCAGGATCTTCAGTTGAGTTATTGCATAATGTTCTCCAGCACATTTATGATCACAGTCTGTTTTCTTCTGAATTTATTTTTATGGGTGATTTCAACGCTCCCGGTATACGTTGGCCAGCCTTAACGTACTCTGCTCGCGATTCATGTGTTAGCCGAGAAATCATTAACTTTTCTTTGGCTTTCGAGCCTTACTCAAATTGTCCGCGATTTCACTAGAGAGCAAGCCATTTTGGACTTGGTATTCCTCAGTTCTAGTATCATTGAGAGAGGCTACAAATATGAGATAATTGACGGTATTTCAGATCACAGGGCAGTTATCGTTTATTTAAACTCATCAGTTTCAAAAGCACGGCTTCTCGTTCACCACATTTCCGGATATTAGCAATGCTGACGATGTTTCAATTAGTGACAATTTGTCAGATAATTTCGACGCGTTCAATGAGCTCGCCGAAACCAGTGAGGTAGATTTACTGGTTGATCGTTTTGACACATTGTTAAAACTTGCATTAGGCGTTTCATTCCTCTTAAAACCAAAAGAAAATGCTAGAATCCCTTGGATCTCGCGAGATATCCTGCATCTATCACGCCGTGTTTCCAGATTAAGGCGAAAGAGGAGACTGAATAAGCCGGAAAGCATCTCCCGATTTAACGAAGCAAAGGAAGAACTTCGAACTAAAACTAGCACAGCTAAGGATTTCTTTTTTCGCGTAGAATTAAAGAACTTACTAGCAAACAATCCTCGTAAATTTTGGAGTTCAGTTTTGCCACGGGACTCGTCTTCTACATCAATTATAGTCGGTAGTGAGGCCACAAATGATCCAGTAACTATAGCAAATGCTTTTAACTCTTATTTTCAGTCAGTATTCTCCTGCGACAGTAATGCTGGTCCCCCCTTTACGGTGCTCAAGCATTCTTCAATCACTAATATAAACATTAGTGAGGATGGAGTATTAAACCTTGTTTTGAACCTAAACATAAAAAAATCCGCTGGCCCAGACGGCATTCCTAACCAGTTCTTAGTTCGTTACGCCTTATGGATGTCTCAATACTTAACAATTATATTCAGGAAATCATTGGCCACGGGTGTTGTTCCAAAATCTTGGAAACGTGCTAAAATAATTCCATTAGTTTAAGTCGGGGGACAAACAGCTGTTGAACAATTACCGGCCGATTTCCTTAACGCCCTATTCATGCAAACTCCTAGAGCACATCATACACAAACACATAATGGAATTTCTCGAAGAAAACAACATTTTGACTAATGCTCAGCATGGTTTCAGACATGGCTTTAGCACTCTAACACAATTAAGTGAATTCGTACACGATATCGCCTCTGCATTAGACTCCGGAAATCAGGTTGACGCCATATTCATAGACTTTGCTAAAGCCTTTGATTGTGTGCCCCACAAAAAACTTCTGTCTAAACTGGATGCTATTTTAAAAAACCCGCTTCTTGTCTCATGGATCGCCAGTTTCCTTTCCGATCGTTCCCAGTACGTATCATATAGCACAAAAAACTCTAGCACTGTTACTGTAACCTCTGGAGTACCACAGGGCTCAGTCCTGGGACCATTACTGTTTTTAATATTCATTAATGACCTGCCATCTGCCTTCGATTGTAAAATTCGCCTTTACGCTGATGATTCCGTTCTATACCACACAATCACTTCACCTGCGGATCCCTGCCACCTACAGGAGTCATTCGCATTGTTTTGCAGGTGGTGTGATAGCTGGGGCATGAAAATTAACTTCCGCAAGACTGTTATACTCTCCTTCCATAAGAGCACTTTTCCCTCCAATTTCGATTACAGAATTGACCAGGAAACTTTACAGAGGGTCTCAAAATATAAGTATTTGGGTGTCATAATTACGCATAATTTATCTTGGTCGTCACACATTGACTACATCTGCAATAAATCATTAAAAAAGTTAGGTTACCTCCGCCGTACACTAAAGAACTCTCCTAAAGAAACTAAATTAATGCTCTACAAGTCTCTAATCCGGCCTGTTCTCGAATACGCCTCCCCAGTCTGGAGCCCTTACAAACATATGGAAATAAATCAAATTGAGGGCATTCAAAAGAAAGCGGTTCGATTTATTTGTCGCCGCTACGACCGTTATTTTTCGCCGTCATCAACACTGTCTTCATTGAATTTGACACCACTCTCAGATCGCAGGCGCGTTGATGCGCTAAAATTTATGCATTGCATCATAAATGGCTCCTGTCGCCTTTCTCAAAATACCCTAATAAGTTACGCCGAACCACGTACGACTAGAAGCCAATCAAAATTAAACCTGGTCCCCTACTTCGCCCGCACCAACACTTTCAAATATAGTTTTTTTCCACTTGCCGTAGAACAATGGAACTTGGTGCCCTATTCCACCCGCTGTCTTCCTTTGACTGAATTCCTGTCCGCGCTTTCCTCGTCCTAATACGTATTAAAGTGTTCATGCCAGTGCTCGTGTTCCATTACAATACATATATGGGGTATTTGCTTTTTTTCTTTTTCTTTTTCTGTGATTTCTGTGTACTTTTTCCTTTTGTACTTTTTCCTTTGGTCATCTCCCCTCCCTCTTTTTGTTGTCATGTGCCTCGGTCTGTTGGTAGTTAGCTCTGGATGTATGCTTTCTGTACCCCCCACTCCTGCTATAGCCCCATGGGGCTGCAGTATGTACAAATAAATAAATAAATAAATAAACACAGACACTAGGAAACGCGTTACTGTGCTGGTTGTTGTGTCACTACAGAAGTGTACTTCGGGCCACTTGGAATGATAGTCGACCAGCGTGATTGCATATCTGCAATCGTAAGGCACCCGCTCAAATGGACCGACAATGTCCATGCCCAGCTTCGGCCACGGCTGATCTGGAAAGGGGACCGGTTGCAATTGTGCAGCTCTCACTTTTGTACTTTTGTCTGCTTCCTGGCATATGCTACACCTCTGAATAGCTAGCTCTACTTGGCGGTCCATGGCTGGCCACCAATATTTTTCTCGAAGCCGCGCTTTTGTTCGCACCACGCCGGGATGCGCCTCATGAGCTGCCGCAATTACCTGCTGCGTGAGTGATGTGGGAACCACAAGCCGTTCGCCACGCAAGATCAGATTGTCTACCACCGAAAGTTCGTCACGTACTTTGAAGAACGGCTGAATATCAGCCGACAAGGAATTGTGCGCCGGCCACGACGATTGCACATAAATTTTGCTTTGTTGCAATGCGCTATCTTGCAATTGTGCCTGTTCAAACTGTTCTCTGGTAATGCAAGAAGGAATTTCGAGAACCGATACCACCTCATCTAACAGCGTTTCTCCTTCCTGGAAAGACGACGCAGGCAAGCGTGAGAGTGCGTCCGCCACTTTATTTGGCAACGCCTTGCGGTACTCAACTGTATAGTTGTACCGTATCAGGCGTTCTGCCCATCGCGCTATCCGTAAGGGCCGCCTTCCTGTCCCTTGAGTTGAAAGCAATGCCACCAAGGCTTGATGGTCAGTGAGCAACGTGAAGTGGCGTCCCCACAGATACACGTGCCGTCGCTCACATGCCAAACACAGGCCAATGCTTCCCGTTCTCCTACGGAATATTTCCTCTCAGCTGGCGAAAGAACTCGAGACGCGAAAGCGACAGTGCGCAGTTCATGCCCTTCCACCTGCTGTAGGACCGCTCCGAGACCGCACTCTTATGCGTCAGTGGACACTACAACTGGAAGAGATGAATCGAACATTCTCAGTATTGTGCTAGATGCCAGCGCGTCTTTGGCCCTTCTGAAACTAGCGTCTGTCTCGTCAGACCCAACGAATCGCTGCCCCTTTCTTAGAAGAACTCGCATTGGTTCGACAATGTCAGCGAAGTTGGGAATAAACCTAGCATAATATTCGACCAATCCCAGAAATGTTCGAAGTCTGGCTGGGTCAGTGGGCGCTGGCGTGTCTCGAATGGAAGCAACCTTTTCCCTCAACGGCTCAATACCGTTTGCGGTTATCCTGTGGCCCAAAAACGCAAGCTCTGGCGCATCGTTGACGCATTTGGTGTTCAGTTTGAGACCTGACTCTTTAATGCGCCTCAGCACTGCGGTAAGATTAGTCATGTGCTCCTCTCTGCCCTTCCCGAACACAATGATATCATCGATATAGAACAGGACGCTGCTGCAACCCTGCAGAATTTTCGACATCATACTTTGAAAAGCAGATGGTGCTGACGCGAGCCCAAAACACACGTGCTTAAAACGAAAGAGGCCGTCGTGTGTTATAAACGCCGTTAAATCGCGGCTCTCGTGGTGAAGCATGACCTGATGATAAGCGGATGCGAGGTCCAACTTGGAAAAGTGCGTTGCCCCCACTAGACTGTGTAGCAGCTCTTCTGTATGAGGGAGGGGAAAGCTATCTGCTACGACGGCTTTGTTTACTTGCCGAAGATCTAAGCATAGTTGGATACCTTCATCCTTTTCCACCACGACAATGGGAGAGACCCATTCCGATGCCTCAACTCGCTCTATAACCTCCATTTTAAGTGCGAATGCA
This sequence comes from Haemaphysalis longicornis, assembly GCA_013339765.2. Lineage (NCBI taxonomy): Eukaryota > Metazoa > Arthropoda > Arachnida > Ixodida > Ixodidae > Haemaphysalis > Haemaphysalis longicornis. Next base: position 97,941 of record JABSTR010000584.1, on the reverse strand, counting down.
CTTTATAAGCGACCCTGAATTCCGTTGACCGCCGTCCGTCCACATAGCAACAGCTGCGGGTGCGCGCGCTCCTCGTCTTCCTTGGCAACGGGGGGAGATGGCACATACCCACGTGGGAGATTGGCCAGGAATCTCCTCGTCTTCCTTGGCAACGGGGGGAGATGGGCGCGCGCTGCCTGGCCGCTGACATGGCACATACCTACGTGGGGGATTGGCCAGGAATCGGGCGTGAGAAGGGCTAATGCACCCGCTTAAAGGAGTAGTGTGCGTACCTCTTGACTCACCCACTACCATCAACGGTGGATTCGTCGACCTGGCCTTTGCGAGGAACTGTCAGATACGCGCCGTCATAGAACAACCTCTACCGGTTCATTTCAGCGACCATAAAGCGCTGATCGTGGCGGTCGAGTACATCGATAACACCGGCAGGTGCTGATGTGTAAATAAATACTGTGGCACTTTACTTGTGTGTGTGTGTGTGTGCGTGCGTGCGTGCGTGTGCGTGTGCGTGTGCGTGTGCGTGTGCGTGTGCGTGTGCGTGTGCGGTGTGTGTGTGTGTGTGTGTGTGTGTGTGTGTGTGTGATTTCATTCGAACATACGAACATACATACATGTGTGTGATTTCATTCAAAGTGCGAACATACACTTTAATTCACCAAGATTTCCAGAGAACGACTAACGGGGTGAGTGAATCCCCACTTGATCACGCGGGGGTGTTAAATGCAACTAACGGGCGAATGCCAACACAGTTCAACATAACTCCCCCTCATAGCATCACCCGTGCATTCGCACTTCCCCATGCTCCCCTTCGGGGAAATGCGGGTGAATGTTTTTCTAAGCGGCGGAGTTCTTGCGAAACTCGTGGCCGCAGTGACAGCGGAAGGTGCCTCAGTTTTGAAGCCACTGGTTGTACTGTCGATCGCGTTTTGACGCGGTGCACTAAACCTTTCGCTATGCCAAGACCTTGATTGAAAATATCCCCGAATTCCTCAACTAATTCTGCTGGAAGGTGAATGGGCTGCTCCCCTTCTGTCTTGACGAAGGAGTGCTCCGTTCAAGCGCTAGTACGCATCGCTGTGGTTTCAAGGCACTGTAGTGACGACCCATCAATCTGCAGACGGAGCACCTTGATTGCATCAATACCCAAAAGCGAGGTGCCTTGTTCAACGACATAAAACGAAGAACAGCTGTGCAGTTATTGTACATGACATCTGCAAAGAAGCAACCACACACTGGGATTGACTTCTTCGAATAATCCAGTACCTAAGTCGAGGAGCTGAAAGTGCCTGTCCTTCAAAATGCTGCCGAAACAGGTCATGCGTCAAAATTGAAACTGATGGCCCAGAATCCACGAGGAAAGTTAACTTCGTTCGACCAACTGCTACTGATATGTAGATTGCGGGACAAGTGCATGTCGTCACAGCCAGAATGCTTAATACTTCTTCAGTTGGCGAATTTTCTCCGTCAAGTTCACGAACCGCAGCGGCGTCTCTGTTGCAGACCGAGTGAAAATGACCCCTAATACCGCACCCATAACACCGCTTGTTTTTGGCGGGGCAGCGGAATGAAGCAGCGTTGTGCCAAGGTGAACCGCAGCGGTAACAATGTGCCTGCTGGCTGCGTGAACGCTTCGAGGGGCCTGCGGAAGAAGGTGCGGATGGCGGAGTGTTTTCACGAGCATTTATGCCCTGAACATCTGCAGTGGAAAATTCTTGGAGGTTATTGGTTGTCTGTTCGAACTGCGTCGCTATTAGTACAGCTCGAGCGAACGAGAGAGAAGACCCTTCAAGAAGCAACCGCTCGCGCAAATTCCGAGATGATACACCCGCAACGAACTGGTCCCGCAAGGAATCTTCTTGAGAAGGAAAAGAGCACGTAGCTGAAAGCTCACGTAACGCGGTAACGTACTCATTGATTGCTTCACCGAGTTGCTGCACGCGCCTACCGAAACGGTGCCGTTCGACCACAACATTGATTGTTGTCGTGAAGTGCGCATGCAGCGCTGCGACAGCGATATCGTACGACGACGCTTCATGCTTTGTCTGAGTAGTGTCCTTGATAACTCCCGATTCTGTATCAGTAGTTGATTGCTCACCGGGCTTAGCGTTGGTCGAGGATGGAAGCGGCAGAGTGTGAAATATGCGCTGGCCTTCGACACCGAGGCTGTGCAGTAGAAGAGCCTTGCGATGGTCCGGCGCGCACTCCGAAGCACCCGATGCGAGCAGAAAATTCTCGAAGATGCGGATCCATTGCGGCCAGGGTACAGCAGGACGGCCAGGCGTGGGCAGGAACGGGGGCGGTGGTGCCAGTCCGGAAACACTCATGGCGGAGAAAACAGTTGGCGAAAATCACGAAAACCACGCCCCCTCCTAAACGAGCATCCTCGTCGCCAATGTAGTGGCGGCGTGTGCCGCCGATGAATGAACGACTAGACAACTTCAGTGCACATCGGAACAAAAGACCCTTTATTCCAACTTGCGCATGCTTATATACCTAAACAACACTGGCGCCACCTGCGGCAGTGATCGCAGAACCGAAACCAAATAGACAAATATACAACAGCCTGGCCAACGCTGCGTTGACGTGTATTGCTAACATCACTTTTCTGAACCTACCATATTCTTCAACCTATTTGAAAGCTAACTTTTTACCTCTACCCCCTTTTGGTTCCTTCGCTGCCGTTTGTGTCTACAGCAAACTTCCGCGAACAAATAAAAAGTGTTGCTGGCTCCACCAGAAATTGAGTCTGCAACAAATAGAGAAAGAAACCAAGTGAGACCCCGTTGTGTTACCGATTGAGGTACGAGCCCATTCGGGGATAGGGGAGACAGAAGGTCCACTTACCGAGCATATTTGCGGGCATACTCCCCGTGTTCTCGCTGATTGCCGCGTGACAGTGTCACGAAACCTCTCGCGCCGCTGTGCGGTCCTCCCACGGCACGTGTAGCGGCCGTGGGCGCGCTTTGCCCATGCGCTGGGAGTTAGCAAAAATAAAGGAAGCTGATAGTGTCACTAAGTAAATGCAGAGCACCGTCACTGAGGCACGGAAGGGAGCAACGTTAAACATTTTGGTCTTTACCAACGTTGCCACATTGCCGCTTCTGTGGCCTCGCCACTAACTTTGACGAGGTCATTTGTCAACAGCACTGCCGAAGATGCACCAACACGGCAACTTGGGACACACTTCTGCAGCTCAAATGCTGTAAAGCGCCTTTTCCTTTATTCGCGCTCGGAAAGACGCCTGCCGCGCGATGCTGCAGAGCAAGGACGATAAGCTGAGACTTCCAGAGTTGACCGACAGAAAACACTTCAACAACAAAATGGCGGCGCCCATTCAACGTGGCAGTGTAAACAAATATCACGTGATTCGAACTGACGAATGATAACGGTGGCGGCATGGAACAATAAGAGAAAAGAGTGCCGATACTCTGTAACGTTATCTAGTGACACTAGAAGATTACTCCAACGGACGGCATCTCACTCGCTCCTCCGTCTCTGCCGCCGATCTCGCCGCCTCAGTCGGCAGTGGCAGAGAAGGAGGAGAAGTGAGATCATCTAACACCAGGTTTCAGCATCCTTTCGTTTCATACCAAACAAGTTTCCGCTCAAACGCTGACCAATACAACTCAACCAACCACCATTCACGGATCATATACCGATTGGTTTTTAGCGAATAATATGTCTTTGGAATAATAAAGGGTTTGGTTAAGTGCATTTACTTGTTTCTCGTTTCAGTCTTTGGAGAGGCAGGTGTGTGAATTCAAGTGACATCGTTTATCTAATCGTTGTGGGTGTTGTTTGCAGATTAGCTTTCCTACCGCCTTCACAAGGTGGATTGAGGAGATTTTTTTGGTTAAGAGCGAGGCTGTTCATAACATGAGTTACCTTGCAGGATGCCCCTAGTGATTCGCCGTGTGAAGTGTCTGCGCAACCTTGCTACTAAGGCAGGACGAGAACTCCAGTTGTGGATTCACAGAAGGGAAGGAACAGTCGCATATACTGGTTTAAGTAAAAACTTGTGAAATCCTCACAAAAAAAATTCCCCCGCATTTCCCCGAGGGGGAGAATGTGAAAGTGCGAATGCACGGTTGTCGGCCCGCTTGCGGCGCTTGCGCTCGGCCCCCGCAGCCCACCGCCTCGCCGCCTTCTCTTCCATCTCTTCCATCGGGTTTGTAGTATCACGTGTACACCACGCAGTTATCAAGCCGCTATAACGCCGCTGAGTCGCCAACGCACGCCGCTGACGACGTAGTTTGAATGCGTTAAAGATATAAGGCGCGTCACTAACACTGATATCAGCGTCGCGTCCGTGGCTTGGTCGGTAGAGCGTCGCGCTGCGGCCGCAAAGTCCTCGGATCGAAACCTGGCGCCGGATGCTGTTTCTTTTTTAAATAGAGGAGCACTGCGGACGCCGCCGCCGACGCCGCCGCCGGCGGTGGATGGTTTGGGGTCGCTTATAAAGTGCATTCGCACTTAAAATCTAGGCCTTTGCATGGTCGGACTACCGAACTTCAAAAGCAAAGCTTGATGCGTTAACCACTGAGCCACACGTGGAACGGGGTAAGTTGCGAGCACTTTATATACAATGCCTGGTCGTCAATGACTATCTATGTTTGTGTGTGTTTTTCGTTTTGTGGATATTCTGGCCGTGATAACGTTTGTTCATCACAAACTGTTCTCACAGTTTAACCCTGCCATGCTAATACTACAAATGAAGCCTGAGCTACCTAGTTTAACTAAAAAAATCTATCGCACAGCCGCGATGTTCCCTACACAGGTGAAGGAACAGTTTTCTTTGCAAACAGCTTTCCAACAAAAATAGCTTGGGTTAAATTGCTTCATGGCAGCGGATTGTTGCTAGAGAAAAAAAGCTGTGATCGCTTTTCGGGGAAGGGAACAGCGCTTTCCTGTGCGAAAGCATGTCAACAATGTGGAGATGCTCGCGCCGGACGGCAAACACTGAATCCTCCATCCGCTTTGCGATGTTAATCGACAACGCCAGCGTTTGGCATCGACGCTGTCATTCGCCGAGCATAGATATTGTCATATGGAGCGCAGACGGACGATTTGGTATGCATATTAGCTAAGCGCGCAGACGCCGGACGTCGAGTGTGCTGGGAGCATTGAGAGCAGCGGGCGACTCAGGATTGCACGCATCGAAGGCTGCTTCCAGGCTTTTGCTACAGTTTTAGAAGTGTGTAATTTTCGCTCTTTGCTGTCTGGGTAGACTGCGTCCCTCGCTGCTCTTGTTGAGGGGTTGTTCAAAATGGCGGATAAGGCAGCCACTACCATAAAATACCTGGCTGAGATATTTCTCGAAATGTCGGCCAAGCTGGACGTAATTGATTTACTAAAGCGCAGCGTTGAAGAAGTACAGGAATCTGCTGCTCACATTAGCGAATTCTTTGATAAATTCAAGGCAAAGTTGGATATTGTTGGATACATCAGGACACTCAGTTATAATTATCAACTACTAAAAGCGGAAAACGCTACTCTGAAAAAAGAGGTTATCTTGATTAAAGGGGACATGACGGAACATAAACAGTATACCCCAAAAAAATAACTTGGAAATCAAAAGATTGCCTGTTACTGCAAAGGAGTGTCTTGAGACCCTTGTACAGATGCTGGGAGACAAACTTGGGCTTGCGATATTAGCCTCCGACATCGACGTTGTACATCGGGGTCCTACAAAAGCTAAGAGCAAGTCTAACGTTCTCGTCATGTTCCTGTTCCGCAAAACGCGTGACAAGGTGCTGGCAATATCAAAGAAAAAGAGGTTTTCAACTACTAACTTTAATTTTCAAGACTCCACAGTTTACGTAAACAAACATCTGTGTCCTGAGCTCAAGATTATGCTCTGTAAGACCAGTAGTGACGGAAAGAAAAAGCGTGGAAGTTCTCCTGGGTGCAGAACGGTCGAATCTTAGTAAGGAAGGCAGAAAACTCTCCGATTGTGCACGTGGCCTCGGAAGATGATCTGAAGTTCATGGTTTAAGCATATTGTGCAAAAATGTTTAACAAGATGTCTGTCGAAGAGGTGAATGCGTCAAACAACGGCACTTTGAATTTTAAACTACTCCATTGTAATCTGCGAAGCATATCCAAAAACATCGATTCCTTTCTGCTACTGTTAAAACTCCACTCTTTTTCATGTGATGTAATTGCACTGAGCGAAACTTGGCTTAAAGCATAAAAATTCATTAACAACCCAACTTATACGCTTGTGTCTCTGCCACGTTCAGGACGTTTTCACGGAGGGGGTGTTGCTTTGTAGGTAAACAATAGGATTAAATTTCAAGAATATCCTTAAATAATTACCCAGGATAGCGATTCTCACAATTTACTGTTCATTCAGCTTAAACCTAAGCTAATAGTTTGCGTCGTCTACCGCCCCCCAAGCACCCAAGTTAGTAGTTTTCTAAATAAGCTAGAACCTGATCTAGAGTACATATCTTCCCGCAATTGGCCAGCAGTAATATTTGGCGATTTTAATATTGATGCCCAGAATGATAGCAGTTATTGTTATAAAAACCTGATTGAATCATATGAATTCGTGAATCAAATCAACCAGCTACCCGAGTGTCGTGTTCCTCATCTACACTACTGGATCACATAATATGCAACTTTGAGCCGTCTTGCACTGTATCAGGTGTTCTTGATGTCGATATTACAGACCACTTCCCGGTTTTCATTCTTACCCAAGTACCTGCTCTTAAACATGAGTTGGACAAGTGTGTAATTACGAATGTCGACCATAATCTGTTAGCAGCACGAATTGTGAACCTACAATAAACCTACAAAAGTACACTTCACGAAACCTATCTCTCCGTGGGAAACTAAAGAAGTACTTGTTGCAATTAGAGCAAAGGATGAGTGGTTCAGAAAACATCAAAAGTTCCCTGAAAATAAATATTACAAAAACCATTACAAATCTTTCCGAAATAACACCTTAGCGTTATACGAAAACCAAAAAAGAACATACTACTGTAATCTAACAAAATGCAACCAGCGATCACTGAAAATTATGTGGAAAGTGATTAACCCAGTAATTAAAAAAAGTGATGCCAAAGAAACATTACCGGATGTTGCGCCACCAAATAACACTAGAGAAGATGTGGCATGTAACCTAAATGAACACTTTTGTAATGTAGGGCTCACCCTCTAATTAAAATTCAGATCACAGGCTACTGTGCCCAGCCTACCGCCGTCTGTGCCTAACTCGTTTTCTTTTCGCACTGTTCAGGCCATGTCAGCAGGGAAAAGTTCTGGGCCAGACAACATATCTATCACTGTTCCTAAACACCACATTCAGGAACTTAGTGTACATTTTGCTACAATTTTTAATGCATCAGTATATGCAGCAATATATCCTGACGCCCAGAAAACGGCTAGGATTGTCCCAATTTTAGGAGGGGGAAATGTAAATGATTACCATAATTACAGGCCAATCTCCAACCTAAACGCTATTAATACAGTCTTTGAAAAATTGCTAGCGCAGCGTATCATACCATTTTTAGATAAACATCAAGAACTACTTGAAAGTCAACATGGCTTTCTCGCAAAAAAATCCACAGCCACTGAAGTTAAAACTTTGAGCGAGACAGTACACACAGCTTTAGATGCACATGGTTATGCAATCGGCATTTTTATTGATATCAAGAAAGCATTTGATACGATCAACCTTGAAATTTTGTTAATAAAGATAGGGCAGTATGGCTTTCGGAGTATATTTAAGGAATTTTTTCAGAGCTATTTAAATAGTAGAACCCAGTTTGTCAAAATTGGGTCAACTGCCCCTAGTGTTGAATGCATTACTTGTGGAGTTCCTCAAGGCTCGGTGCTGGGTCCAATATTATTTTCTTTTTACATGAATGACCTACCGCTGGTACTAGAGCACGGAAACGCAATTATTTATGCAGATGACACTGCTTTTTTTTCTGGTGAGGAACCTAAGTGTTTTCAAAGGCACGCCAATGCCGATCTCACTAAGGTATCACATTGGTTCAGAAACAATAAATTAACCTTGAACGTATCCAAAACAAATTACCTGGTTTTGTCCAGCACCCCTAAAACTCAATCCTATTAAGTGAACTTGAGGATGGATGACATTTTGATCCAAAAAATTGATGACTACAAAAATTTAGGCATGAATCTAGATTCTCCTTTAGTTTTAAGCATCATATTACACGCATGTGTAACAAGTTAACCATATTTTATTTCATTCTAGTTAGAGTTAAGCGTTATTTCCCATCACACATTCTCAAAATATTATACTACTCTATATTTCATTGTCATATCACTAACTGTGTTGAGACATGGGGGTCATATACTTCTCCTACATAAACCTAGGTATCTTATTACAAAAGAGAGCGCTCGACATAGACAGTTGAGCTGCACTTTTTTCTGGAATAATTATTATGCGACTTACAAATGCTAGAAACCACAAGTTAGCTTGTATGGTCAAAAATATATTAGAAAACGATGTAACGTTCGCTCATTCTATTTTTCAATGGCCACAGCAAGAAACACGCAATCAAACCAACCTTCGTTTCAACCTCCCTGTTATCCACAATAATTATGGTAAGCGTACTATGGCGTTTTCCAGAGCTGTAATCCGGAATCTTCTGCCTTTACATATTAAAACTAACGAATATTTTACGAGAAGTGTTAAACAGTTCTTTCGTGACGGAAAGTGTGTATCACCATTGTAGCCAAGCGGCATTTCTTTACCATGTTGTCTTCTCGTGATGTGTGTAATCTGGTTTTTCACTGAATTGTTTATGACCAGCGTACAATTTCATGAAGCCTTTACTGCATGGGCCCGAGTACTAGCCAGTTGGCTAAGGGCCCAGTTGGTAAAATTGTACTGCATGCAAAGAATGAAATAAACTTTCTTTCTTAAAGCGGCTCGTGGCAACACCGCTTGAAAGTGAGCACGGTACACAAGCGCTCGCAGCTGGCAATATTTGTATGCCCGTGTTGCTATTTGCACTGAAGCTTTATGCTTCCTTTAAGGAATAAGATGAAAACTAAAGCATCATTTAGGCTCCTTTTGTCGATACAGTGATTTACAAAATATTGCAAGCTAAGCCAATAGTAGGGTGCGTTTCATCGTCATATCCGGAGACTTCGGTCGTGACGTAGGCCGTGCCGCATTTGTTCGTATTGTTAGATGTTAATATTGAATAAATTTGTTATTTGGGCACCGACCTGATAATATTTTTGCGTCTGAATCTGAGCGATACTAAAAACAGATGTAAGGCAGAAAAGTACCTGAAAAAAAAAGCTTAGCAAGGGCATCGTATCGCACTTCTCCTCTGTCTCTGCCGCCGATCTCGTTGCCTCCGTCGGCAGCGACCGAGATGGAAGAGAAACGACATTGTCAAACTCCGGTTTAGATGTTCGTTTTTTATAAAAAAATGTATTTCCACTAACGTGATTCACCAATACAAATCAATCAACCACCGTTCATGAATAATGCATTCATTTAGCTTCAGCAAAAAATAACTCAGAAGTAATAAAAGCGTAAAGGGGTACTGACACCAATTTTCGGCGTTAGTATAGTTGCACAGTCCGCTTCCTTTATCCAACAGAACACCCTGGCTGAAATATGAGCGGCCTGCGACGCGAAGAACATACTTCAATTGGACCTCATTTATCGCGCAGGTGGAACAACACGCAGAGCGGCACTGAGGAAATGGGCACTCAGCAAAGGGACAAAATCTTAGTGGCGTCAAACATTTATGACGTCACTGTACGCACGCGGCCCCGCGAGCGGCGAGTGGCAGCCGGCGCATTCACAAACGGGTTCACGTAGCCAGAGATCCAGGCACAACCGCGGCCCTGAAAAGCTCTGTTAGAAAAAATAAAGTTCCAAACACGGCAAATACAGTGATAACATAGCCCGCAATCGCAATAGAAGTCACCATCAGGACATTTATTGGAAGCTGTCACCTAATTTCCTCCGGAATGGTAGGCATAGCACCTTCAGGCAGCTCAGCTGTTCAGCTCCGGGGGCAGCGCGGATTTTTCCGCGCTGCCGCCGGAGGTATTTTGACGTCCGCACAAAGCAGTGAGGTCATGCCGGGGCGTGCTTCCGTCTCCAAAACGCTGTAGTGGCAAAACTTCTGGTGATGTCACACAGTAATAAAAAAAAATATGCAGAAGCCGTTAATGCATTAGGTAGTTATAAGGATGACCATGAAAATTAAAAAATATTGCTGCGCGTGTAAGCATTTGCATCGAAACGTTTCACGTATTAACGAAAGTGGGGCGGATGTGCCACGAGCATCTTCTTGTGGTAGAAAGCACCTGTAAACACGCAAAAAAACAATGGCGTCTTCCAATGTGTGCGATTTTTGTACGAACTGTTAAGAATGTAGTGCATCACAAGGCTCTAAAGTCGTCGGCGCCGTGTGTGTCTTGCCAAGTCGTCATTTGTACGTGAAGAAGTCGTGGTGGGCTGTTTTTACTCGGAGCGTCGTCACCTATCTCCTGCCGAGAACGTCCTGGCTTTATTTGTTGCTGGTGTGATGCGTGTCTGTGTAACGCAATCTCCCTGATGAAATTTGAGTGGCTTTGTTCTACGACAGCAGTGGTAACAAGCTACGCAGGTTCTTTTTCTGACTGTGAACATGGGCTCACCCGAAGTTAAACGTGAGGCCTACGTAGCTGGTGTTACAACTTATATTCTAGTTCACTCTACTGACAACGGAAGGTATCCTTTACGCAGCAGTTTCGTTGGTTGCTCTGGGCGGTAGTACAATCGGAGCAACGATGCGTTTTTATCCTGTACACAATCGCCTGAGACTGAGTAGCTTCAAACAAAGCAGTATGAACGAGCGTGAATATTGTTCAGGTAATTAAATGCGCTGGAGTAAAAAAAATAGTGTTTCATGACTGCTATGAACTATGGTTGTTCGTAAGCAAAAGCAGTTATGTCGGCCGTACAGATGCACTTCAGAACAAATCGTTTATGTGTGCGTGTGTGTGCGCGCGTGCGTGTGTGTGCGTGCGTGCGTGTGTGTGGGTGTACGCATATTGCAGAGGTGGTGCCACATGTTGGCGTCTACGGATAATATGGCGGCACCTGGTGCTTTCTGCGGGCCACTACATCTTTCCCTCCCTGGGAACAAACAATCATTAGACAGTCCTTTCTCCACAGAACAATCACCAATACGGTCACTGTAAGTACGCAGAAATCACCAATACAGTCACTGTCAGTAGGAGCCCTGACAGCTGTCAAATCACTGCACGTAATCTTGGAAGCGCACTGGAGGTCTGCGATTTCTCCTGGGCCGGTCAGGTGGTGGCCCCGGCATCGAGTCCATTTCCCTCTAGCCGTACACTGCACTGCTGAGTGCCAGAGCCTGCAGCCAGACTTTGTGGCTGCGAAACTTGGGGCTTTCGTGGGCTCTGTGGCACATGTGGTGGTACAGCGCGTGAAGACTCAAGTTGATCTGTGGATGAACTCGCAGATTGTGTCTGTGGCGGACCCCCAGGTGCAGTGATCCAAGTCTTCGATGGTGCAGCTCTACTTTGGTAATCCGTCAACGGGGGCATGTTGTCCGTGCAAGAGTTGTCCTTGTTTCTTGCCCTGGCGATGCCTCTTTTGGTACCGCTGATAGCTGTAAAGCGTTCCAAGTTTGACCGTCTTCCAGATAGAAGGAACAGCGGCCAATTTTTTTGAGGATTTTTAGTAGTGGTTCATAACATGGAGTGCCCTATGGTCCAGGAACTCGTTTCTTCACTCGTACGTAGGTGCCAACTTGGAACTTGAAAACCCTTGCAGCTCGCTGTTGCTCAGCGTATGCCTTACTTTTTCGTTGACACTCTGCGACTATTTTTCCGAGCGGACTCATCTCTCGTGAAGGATTTGGTCTGACGTCAGCTGTCGGCTGACCAACGACGCGCAAAGAAGTTCTCATGCGTCGGCCATGCAGAAGAACGGCGGGGGAGAGACGGGTGGTGCTGTGAGGGGTGGCTCGGTATACTCTCAAGTACTTAGTCAGTTTTCTTCACTGGACACTGCTCCAGCAGAGCCAGTTGAATGTATGACTTCAGTACACGAATAAATCTCTCACTGAGACCATTTGCCTGTGGGTGGTACACGGCAGAAAAGGTGTGGTTGATTCCATGGTCTTCAAGGAAGGACTGAAATGCCTTTGATGTGAAGTCGACTGTGGTCAGACACTATTTCGGTAGGGTAACCCTCACGTGCGAAGAGTGCTTGAAGCAACTTCGTCACCGTGTGAATGGTAACGTCAGTGCAAAAAGCCACTTCTGGCCGTTTTGAAAAATAATCAACTACTCAAATGGCAAATCGGTAGTCTGCAGGTGCACGCTCAAAAGGAGCAACAATGTCAATAGCTATCTTGTCCCAAGGTTTGTCAGGAAGAGGAATTGGCTGAAGTGGTGGGGGTGAGATCTTGGCACTTTTGTCTGCGTGCTGACAAATGGAACAACTGCGGATAGCTGTTTCACCATGTTTGCCTAACGCTTGCCATCATACCTCTCTCGTATGCGTTGTTTGGTTTTCACGATACGAGGATGCGATATGTGAGCCAGCTGGGCAAAAGTCGCTGTGAGCTTTGCAGGAACTGCGATGCACTTAGTACGGAAGAGCATGCCATCAACAACTGTAACTCCTTTCGCACTTCATAGTACGGAGTCAGCTTAGGTGCCCGATTTTGGTGGGGCGGCCACGATGTCTGCACGTAACGGGAAACTTCTCGGAGAATGTTAGTCTCCACTGTCGCCCGTCTCAGTTCATCTTGACGTACCGACGTCACCAGAGACACTATTTGTTCCGACTCAGGTGGTTTCGTGGTGGGCGGTGACAACTTGTTTAAGTGCTGTGGATGCATTTCGGGGCGTAGCATTTTGGGGCCTTGAGTCAATGTTTTACTTGGTTTGTGTCAATGTTTGGGCAGAGTAAGGCAGCGTAATTCTGTGCCCACAATCTGGGACCAAAAGCTTGTACGGCATCAATACCCAGAAGAGATGTTCCACATTGGGTAATGTGGAAGGTCACTACAGCTCTTTTCGATTAGTGCACAGTAAGGGCAGGGAACTGCCCACACAAAGTAATTTTTCGACGTGAAAAATCCAGCAATGTTAGTGGCGATTTTTTCAGCTCAACTTGGTCTCTGAACAAGTATTTCAAAGCTTTGTTCTCCCATTATCGATACAGCTGAGCCAGTGTGCACTAAAATGTTGTGATGAGCGCGGATGAAGGCGGAGAAACAGGTTGAACCCCGACATCAAAGTAGACACCCGTACGCTTAATTTCAGTGTGAACTGTAAGAATGTTCATGACATTCTCATCGTCTTCCTCTTGAACAATTTCGGCGACTCGGGCCGGGCGTCTTCCACGCCGTGACGCAAACTTCGACAGTACTTTTGAAAGCGACCTCGGGGCGGCCACACGTGAAGCTGGTTCAACCGCGGGCTACATAGGCAGACAGTTGGCAGTTTTGTGCGCAAAATTTCCACACGCGGCTGTGTTTCCGGAGTACGGGATGACAGCGCCACTACATAGGACATTACAGTAGTATTCTTTACAATTTATGAGAAAGGTACCAAAGACATTGCCAGATTTGAACCCCGTCGATGCTCAAAGCTGAAAGTATGTGGCCCCATGGCATTACTTTACGTGTTTTTGATAAATTGATTTTAAAAATCCACATACACGCAGTGTTTGTGGGGGCCGATTAAAGGGGCCGGCTAAAGGGGGTACTGATATCAAATTACCGTTATTTTGTGGCAGCGTTGGATTCTGTCTGAAGGATTGTCAGCTATTAAAGTTATTTTAGAATTGTGCAGTGCATTTGTGAGGAATGAACCCAGCAATATATCTTCCCGTTATTTTTCTTCAGAGTAGGTAGAATGGCCTTCGTGAGCAATAAAAATGTGTTTTTTGCAATTGTGTTTCATAGGTATGGCTGAAGTTTCATGTTTACATTTTGGTGCTTGTGCAGATTAACAGAAAAGTATAAATTTTTCCAAAGAAGTTTATAAAGTGTATTGCCAAACAGTCAGGTGTCCAGCGTCCCCTTGTAATGATAGGGCCGTTATTCTACAAAGTGGTACAATTATTTCATAGACTTCCCCTATATATTTAGTTTGTTCAGATTCAAAACCTCTTCCACACACTTGGAAGTTTTGTTGTTCTAGCAACTATGACGATTTGGAGGGGCTTCAGAGTGCTGTGTCACTGATTTTCAAGCATGCGCAGTTGCATCTAATTATGCAGCTGGGGTAAGAATAGAAAATGATGCAGCATATCAGAATAGTTCAGGACCCTAGTGCCTGATGTCGCTTCTTTTAAAAAATATCCTGGCTGTACAGCTGCAGCAAGAATAGGAACCAGTTGCCCAGCAGGTTGCAATCGTTTGGTGTCAGCCCTTCGAGGTGCTAATGTTGCTCCTTTGCAGAGGTGGGCTGTTGCTACGCCAAGAATTGCAGACCTATGCAGCACGCTGGAATGAATTCATGTGAGGCCCTCGGGCTGTAAAGCCCCTGCTTCTCAAGCACACCTCTTGTTCACAGCCATGAAGCCGCGATGAGAGTTGAAGATGCTTATGTAATGTAGTCCAATGTATTCATGCCAGGTCTTCAGACTTTGAAAATGGTGCTTCTCATGTACATACAGGTGTAATTTTTGTATATGACCCACACCTCCGCCTTCAATTTTTGCCAGTTTCAATGTGCGTGCACAGCCTGGACAGCTTTCATGGTGCGGAAAACACTGCTCGAACACCGTGCCATGAAACACTTTACTTTATGTAGTGCGACGGCTTATGGAGATACGGCATCACTTTAGCTTGTTTTCATCGGGCCTCTTCACATTGGTTTTGCCTTTTAAACTTGATACGGAGGCAGTCTGCAACCACCTTAAGCACTGCTGTCAGAAAACTCTCTGCAGTTAACCTATAAGCCTGGTGGTCAGTGTGTTCCTGGATTACGCGCACACAACTTTTCTGCAGCACACTTCAGAAACGTAATGTGGCTTTGAAAAGGCACCTGCATGACTTCGGCGACACAGGTTTTCGGACTGACATTCTCAGATGTAGGCTAAAATTTATATTTTAAGCACCTGCAATGCAGCCTACTAGGGAATGGTGCTATGAGATGCCCCATACCCTACACTGTACCAACAGTGACGTGACTCTGGTCTTTGAACCCCTGGTAACTGGTACAGACAACAAACAACACCTTTCGCAAATGACAGTCAACGGTGCAGTTTAGATTTAACGCTCTCATTTTCAAGTTTTTGCTGCAAACCTTTCAATTTTGATACATACGCGTCCTGGGGAAATAAAGACTTCTAGAAATGTGAGCACGGCCCCTGTAAAAGTGGTCCCAACATCAGATACTGCAGTATTATTCCAATAATATTGCTGCGACTATATCACTGTTTGTTGGCTGGCTGAGAAAGAAATCGCGCACTGTACTTTCCGCCCTTACATTTCAGAAATACAATACCCAGAACTAAAATTTTTGTGGAGGCTGTGTTTTTGTTTGTGTACTTGACTAAAAACTAAACGTGGATTAACTAAAAATAGTTGCTACAGGTGGAGGATGCGCTCTTTATCAAGCGTAGAAAAGGTGACGGGGATTTCGAGCATTCCGTACAGGCGGAACGCCAAACAGCGTACGCGGCTCACAACGAGCAGTGAAGGCAGTCTGTGTGCATTTTTACCCAACCGCTACCACTCGCTGTAAATTTGTAAATACCATTTATAATTACATCGATAATTACAGCTTTGGCGGCAGGCCTTGGGGCGAGCATCCGCACTTAAATGGTTCATGTGGAACGCTTGACATACTGCTGAAAAACAATGCGATCACAACCATTGTCACTCGAGAATGTAAACACAAGCAGCGCGCCATCGCCTCCTGTACGATCGCGCTCACCGGCTGTTTGGTTATTTATTATTTTATTTTTTGATAACTGCTGATACCACTAGAAGGCGCTCGTGGCGCATCCGCCCCACTTTTGTTAATGCGTGAAACGTTTCGATGCAAATGCTTACACGCGCAGCAATATTTTTACTTTTTATGGTCATGCTTATAACTACTTGTTGCATAAACGGCTTCTGCGTATTTGTTTTTTTTTGTGACGTCACCGGAAGTTTTGGCACTACAGCGTTTTGGAAATAGAAACACGCCATGCCGGGATTCTCTCATATGCTCCTTTCGGCATAAAAGCGCAGTAAAGTGAAACAACCGCTTTTCAGGCCATTCAATGATATCAATTATCGCGCGCTGAAGTATTTAAAGTTCTGTGTCGGGTTCGCCAGACAATAAAGCATCTATAAAAGCAAAAAAAATGGAACACAGAATTTTCGTGTCAGTACTCCTTTAGGGTGCGAGGAAGTGCATTTCACTTGTCTCTGTTTTCGCTTTTTGTTAGAGCCACGTGTCAAGTGACGTCAAATGGGTAATCGTTGTTAGTGTCGTCGACATCTTCGATTTCCAGTCACCTCCAATGCGTGGATTGGCGCGCCGTTTTTAAGTTATAAAACATTCCATTTCAAGGAGCAATTAACTGAATTTAGTTGCCTTTCGCCGAAGTAAAAACTAAATCCACGCAGATTCAGGCGAATCGATCGAAGAACTGTGCTGAAAATAGTGTGTCACCCGAATCGGTTTCTTTGAGAGACCATGTTTCTACGCTTAGTAATGCCGAAACAATGTTGTGCGCGAGCACGTGCGCATAACGAAATTAAATGACAGAGTCGCGGAAGCCTCTCTGTACATAACATAGGGTTCTGCAGGAGAATGAGTGCGGACGGCTCCTAGCCGCGCACGCACAAGTGACAGGAGCTGTGCTAGCCGAACGAATGACGCCCACCTTTATTGGTCACAACAATACATAGCAAGAATGGCGTGTAGCGCCCTCTACATGTATTCCCCGGGATTAGCACATAACAAAAGGAAACACTTTACAATTGAAGTCTTTTCGGAATCTTGACCCTACGCCTGAATCTTGTAACACGCACTTCCGGAGACTCCTGGTGTCGCTGTCGCTGTGGTGGGTGTTACCTTGCTCAGATCTTGTTCCTCACCGTTTCTGTCTCTGAATTGGGCACTAGATTAACCCTATTACGCAAAAGCAAAGCCGTGGGTGTTTCCACGACGTAAGAACTGGGCTTGGCAGCTGGGGTGAGAACACACGCCATACATAGCATTGACATCTCGAACCCACACCGTATCTCCGGGCTGCAGCGGAGAAAAGACGGTCGTGGCATGGCGGCGGTCGAAGTCTTTCTTCTGCCGCCTTCTCAGCTCTTCATCTTGGCGCTTGACGTCGTCAGGTGCAGGCCACTTCGGTTCAAGACTGTCCCTCATCTTGGGAAGAATCTTTCGCAAGCTCCTTCCCATCAGCAGCTGTGCTTGGCAGTACCCTGTGACGTCTGCGGTGTCTCTGTACAAGAGCGCCAGAAAAGGGTTGTCTGCTTTCGTAAACAATTTGTTGATCGTGCGCACCTTCCTTTCAACTTCCCCGTTTGACTGCGGGTAGCTTGAGCTTGACTTGAGGTGCTGAAAGCCGTAGTTCTTCGCAAAAGCTGCGAAGGCATGCGATGCCAACTATGGTCCCTTATCAATTTACACTACGGCGGGAATGCCAAAACGAGCGAAAATGATTTTGACTGCATAGATGAGTCCAACAGAATTTGTGCTTCGCAAAAAGATGTCTTCGGGTAGCGAGAACGATATTCCACTATGAGTAGGTAGCCGTGACCCTTGAAAGATAACAAGTCCACTCCTACCTCTGGCAAGGTTGCTCTGGGATCTCGGTCACCACCATCGGCCACTTCCTTGCACTCGTATGATGGCACAGTGTCTACAGCGGTAGACTCTGTCCCATAGTTGTTCCGAAAGTCCACACCACTACTCCGAAACCTGGGCTCGCAGGCCACATCGGTAAATGTCTCGGAGGCTTTCGTGGATAAGTTCAAGTGTATCCTTTTGCAGTGAAGCCCGGATGGTGACGCAATTACCTTTAGCAGTATGCCGTCGAACAGCGACATATGCCCTATATGACTCCAGTACTTCTTCGCGTGTTCAGGAAGCCGGTCTGGACCAGGCCAGCCGCGGGTGCAGTTCTTGACGCACAAGATGGATTCCCCGTCCAGTTCTTGGTGCCTGCGAACATTATCGACAGTGCGCAGCTTCGTGTTTATTGCGATAGGAACCTTAAGCTCTAGGAGGCACGTACCCAGTATCTTTTTTCGGGAAGGGGGGGGGGGGGGCAACCCAAGGCAACTGTTCGATGCAAATTAGGGGAGAGGGCGAGGGTAGCCGCCGTTACCAGTACAAACACAGTGAACGCCCAGCCTTTACCATAAAGGCGCGTAAACCTGCATAGAGATATAAAATTAAGCGTATCCGCACTTGTGATGGAGGCGAAAAGCAAAAACACTCGTATGTTATAGATTTGTGCTCACGTTAAAGATCCCTACGCGAAGTTTGCAAACTTAAAAAAAATAACGTCAGTAATTAAAATATTTACAGAAATAAATATGCGTACTGCACAATAACCATACATTCCCTCTGCTAATGTTAAGGCATATTTCTGGAGCTTCCCACACGTATACGCAATCGAAGTCGGCAGAAACGGAAGTGCATGTAGGCACTCGAGAGTTCAGATCTCCATGGCAAACCTCTTGCGCTTCCATATTTTTCTCCAAACAAAACCTGTGGCTACTAGTTATGAAGGAAGGAAATGAAATGCTAGATAAATCTGAGATGTCATACGCCTAATTCTGTGTATTATTACCCTAAACACCCTCAGAGTTCGACGTTTAACGGTCTGCAATTCAAAGCACCAATGATTCAGGCCTCGGAAATCGCAGTATCGATATCGAGACGCACTGGACTTCAGTAAATATAGATAAAAAAACGGTTTCAAGCGCCAGCGCTTACCTATGAAAGTTTTGTAAACAATCTTGTTTTTTTCAGGGATGCGCCTTGTCGCTTCCTCGGCGTCGCAGCGTGGCTTGTCCTGCAAGGCGAGAATGAGCTTCTCCTCTGTCCTCTCGTTCGTCCCGTCGGTGAAGTAAACTCGTTGCTCTCTGCCGACACCTTGACGATACTTCCACATCGCGAGACTAAGCTCTGTTTAATGCGCCTCGTATTTTCATCATATGTACCCCGGGTTTTATAACCTCTCTAATACAAAAACACAGTTCGCAGTCCAATTTTGAAGCCGAAATTTCTGTCGGCCAAAGTCTGGTTGGTGTCCGTCGAGATATCCGGCCCGGGTTTATTTTCACCGATCACCCGGTGCACACCCATCTCTCTCATGTTCACAATTGGCCGCCTTGACTCCGTGCCCTTCCCCGCTCAAGCCCGGCGTTCTAGAGGTCTGTTCATAGGAATACAGCTTGGGGTCCGTAAACCCGCCAGTAAAGCTTGGTTCGTTGTTGAGGCGGGTGGTGTCGTCGTGGAGGATGGTGAAGGACCTGATGACGAGACGAGGCAAGTAGATGAAGAAAAAGTGTATTTACACTTATTTGCAAGAGACGACGAAGCATGAACGTAAGATAGCACCAGACAATGAAAAATAGATTACAAATAAAAGGTGCCGCAGCGCACAAAAAGGGTATCGCGGCATGATCCCTGATGGTGGCCCGGGAGCCAAAAAAGGTGCCGAACCGCCGCACGGTTTGCGACGAATTCTTGAAGCTCTGGCGCGCAGAAACTGCCACGGGAGCAAGTCTTGATGCGACCGCTCTTGGCCGCAGCCCCGGACAAACTCAGCCAAATTGCGCATGCAGTCGCAAACGAAGCTGCCCCCGCCATGCAACACACGTACCGATTAGGATTTTGACCCCCGCTCGCCCCTGTCCGCCGCGCTCCGAAGTTCGGGAGGAAACAAGTCTTCCCAAAAGCCGCGTAGACGGTCGCCGGCAAGGCTGTCCCAAAGGGCTGCCCCTCCGCCGACGGCTTTGGAGACACGGCAAAGAGACGAGAAGGGTAATCGCCCCGACGGGATCCACCGGCGCTGGCATCACTACACCGCCGTTGTGCATAGCAGCCACTAACCACAATGGCTGTGTAATGGCGGCCGGCGTGTGCGCGGTCTGTTTCCGAAGGCAGAAAACGCTTCACAATTGCCTACTTTATCCATTTCTTGCGAACAAACGTGCGAAATCTACAAATTCAGCTCAGCGATCGTCGTAGTTGACCATGGAGCAAAAACAGTTGGCGGAGCGAGGCCGACGACGCATTGCATGCGCGAATCGGGTCATGTGTCTCAAACTGACGCGTACAACTAGTCGTGGCGACAGTCGTAACGATCAGTCGCATGCAAATCGCGTTCATCAGTAGTACATGTGTCCAGCGCTTTAGTCACCCTGCCGTCGTCAGGTTTAGTTACGTTTTTGCGCTTTCTTTTTGAGCGATCCTTCTTGTCCAGACGGACGCGCCGACTGTGGAACAGGGCATTTGTACTCCCACGGTAGCTTTCCCTAAGCGGGCGTAGTGTTAGAGGCGCCGGGCGATAGGGTCAAGCATCCCCTCGCGCCCCTCCGCTCGTCGCCATGCGGCTCCAAGCCCTCGTGTCGCCTTGGCTTGTTCGGCGGATGCTGCACACGTGCGCGAGCCGGACGTTGGAAGGCATTGCGTAGAGAAACCCTACAGTGGGTTTCTCTGCGGCAAGGAGACTTTTTACCCTGCTTACGGACCAACGCAAAAGCAGCATTTCCACGAAAACTAGTGAAAAACGCGCTCTGAGTTCGGCCCAGGGAAGGAAACGGTTGAGCCACTTACGCCAGGCTTGGGTGACAGTATCCACCGACACCGCGGCGCGGTAGGAGGGAGGGATTTGTTGAATGTTTAAGGATAAAAATTTTCTTCCCCACAATAGCATATGCGATGGGAGCCGCTGAAACCGCCTTTCTGTCGAAACAAGCGATAAGTTACTGCTGTCCGAGAGGACCGAAGCAGAGATTGCAGACGGACAGTGTAAAGGGGGAGCAGCGAAATTGCAAGTGGCAGGCCAGCATCATAGCACAAATTCAGTGTACAGCGGTACTGGCTCCGTGTAAACGGAGCAAACAAACCTCGCCTGGATTTTTTTAAATCCCACGATGACCACCAAATGAGCCGTCTTTTTTTCGGAACGGATCTACTCCACAAACCAAAACAGTCAGGTAAAACTGCACTGCCAAGAAAATCTCGGCGCCTTTTCCCTAAAAAAATGTGCCAGATAAATAGTTGAGACAATTTCCTGCAAACGTGTACGCAGATCTTACTTCGTATACAAAATGAGCCAGACCCTGCTGTGGCACTGTCTGGTTTATTTATTTAGCCAAATTTATTTGCCGAATGGGATTTCGCGTTTGGTGTGACGTGTCGCGCTGTTTTGTGCGTTCTTGCATCATTTCATTTGCTTTTGAGAGCTGGCTTATCATGAAATCAGAAAGCAATGAGGTGATCAGCAAATGACCTGCCGTCACACATCTACGATAACTTGAACTGAACTGAACTAAATGAAACTGAGAGGTGTGATACTATCGTCTTATCTCGTTTCCTTCGTCCGTAAGGAGGAAATCTGGTTATTATTATTGTTATTACTCCCATATTTCCCATTTACGTACCTAAAAA
Source organism: Haemaphysalis longicornis (assembly GCA_013339765.2). Taxonomy (NCBI): domain Eukaryota; kingdom Metazoa; phylum Arthropoda; class Arachnida; order Ixodida; family Ixodidae; genus Haemaphysalis; species Haemaphysalis longicornis. The sequence goes on along the minus strand of JABSTR010000584.1, from coordinate 76,323 downwards.
ATTAGCGGCCCCTTACAAGCCATGGCAAGCCATGAAAGATGATATGAGCAGGGTTCTTGAGAAGCGTTTTGGAAATTTATGGCAAGGCCATGAAGTGCTTCATGAGAGTTTTCCGGCGTGCCCAAAAATGTACCATACGGAACCATTCGAAAAGAGCTGCTAATGCTGCTAAGAGTACTCACAGGCTCTTCATGCATAGTTTTACTGTTCATGGTTATTGCCTTTTTGCCTAAACCTCTATCGTACCATTCTTGAAAGTCGATTTCAATAAATTTTTCATTAGAATGCCGCACCAACTTGTCTTTTTCAACTAAGTACGAGCCAAACCTGAACTTATCCTAATATTGCTCAAGTTCTCCGCATAATTTTAATTACTTGTCGCTTTATATTTCCCCTAGCTAAAATTTGAGACATGTCATTTAATAGTTTTGACAGCACTGCATGTAGGTGCGGTTCCAAACTTTCGTTTCCTCCTCCCCTAAAATTCCCCTTAGGTTGATTTGGCTCATTTCGAAAAAAAAAAGCCTCAAATAGCTATCAAGGCCAGGATTCATACGGCAGCGCTTTAGAATGTGCGCGAGGGGAGAGGAGAGGTGACGCGGGGAAGGGGGCATGGCCCAAAAATATTCGGGGGGGGGGGGGGGTGGCGGGCAGCCGGGCCCCCCCGGACCCCCCTCTGGGTATGTCCCTGAGCTCTAGAAACTATTCAATGACATGCACTTGACTAATCGATGGCTCCCCCTTCGGAGACATTGCAAGAGTGTCTGCAGTTGCTAATTTTTTGCCCGGAACGTAGACCACGCGGAATTGGTAGCGCATAAGTTTGCTGCGAAATTGCTGAATGCGTGGGGTCATCGTGTCCAAGTTTGCGTTCCCAAGTAATGTTACCAAGGGCTGGCAGTCGTTTTCTACAGGGAACTTCATGCCACGAACATACTTGTCAATTGGTGCACCTCCCATGCTACCGCCAGTGTCTCTTTTTCTGTTAGGCTGTAGCGCTGTTCCGCTTCATTTAGCGACCATGACGCAAATGCTTCAGTGCGCTGCTCTCCTGCGGGCTATTTCTACAGAAGAACAGTTCCCAGACCTAATAAACTGGCGTTGCAAGAGGCGATGGTATTTCGAGCGGGATGATACTTCGCAATGCACTGGTGTGAGGTGAATATTGCCTTTACCTGAATAAAGGAAGTCTCCTGAGGTTGTCCCCATTGCCATGCGTTTCGTTTGCCTAACAAGGCGGCAATAGGGGCAGTTACCTGCGAAATGTTGGGCAGTAAGTGAACGATATGATTGGCTATGTCGAGAAAGCGTCTGACACCGCAAAAGTTTTCGGTGGTTCCATGTTGCGCAGTGATTCGAGTTTTCTGGGACTAGGCGAGACACCGTTGCTGTCGATGACAACACCCAGAAACTCCACTCGGGCTTCAACAAAGCTTAAATTTGCCTTCTTGAGCTTAACGCCGGCTTTCCTATGCCGTTCCAGAACTTCAGCCAGCCATTTGTCGTGCTCTTCGTGGTCTTTTCCGAAGACGAGAATGCCATCTATCATGTTGACGACGTTTTGCTCTCCCTCCAAAATAACAGCCATTTCATGCTGAACATACTCCGGTGCCGAAGTGAGTCCGAAACGATGACGTGCGAATGGAGTGAAAAATGTGGCATACTCTTCCCATTCGTGAGACAACCGCACTTGGTGAAACCCGGCAGGGCGTCGACTTTTGAGAACACTTTTGCGTCTCCCAATTGGTCGAGTACCCATTCGACCGTTGAAAGCACGTGCCTTTCGCGCCCATTTTCTTTGTTGAACTTCGTTATAGGTCTACGCAAATTCGGTATCTGTCTGATGGCTTCGGTACTGCGACAAGTCCCGCGCAGAATAGCGTCGGCTGCGTAATGCGCCTTATGACGCCGCCTGGTTTACGCCTGGTGCTGTCTCATGGTGCAGCTAGAGGTTTACCGTGTTGTACAGAGGAACTGGAGTTATTCGAGGGGCACTGAGAGCAAATGGTTTTGCATTTGTCTTGAGTTGAATAGTGTACTCATGCCCTACTTTACATAGACCTTCGAAGATATCCTGGCCTAGGGCCGAGTCACTTACAGCACAAGATCGTTTTTCACCTCGCTGGGCAGCATCAATGAACTTAACGACGCCCAATGCGAAGATAGTATGGTATCGACTTGAAATTTCAGCTTGAACAAAAAAACGGTAGGACTTAGAAAGGAAACACGGACACAGCACTGTGTCCGTGTTTCCTTCCTAAGTCCTATCGTTTTTTTGTTCAAGCTGAAATTTCAAGTCGATATGGAAAACCAACTCGCCCAAACCCAAGCAATTCTATAGTAGGGTAGCCCAGAAGAGGAGTAATCTGTGCAGGCATGACCTACACTGATTGCACGCAGATGCGGCCCTTCCACTCCAATTAGCTGTGAATTGGCCAGATACTTTCAAAGGATGGATGCCTGTACCAGTGAAATGCGTCTCCGGCTTTTTTTTAATGGGGATGGTACTCCCAAACATTTCCGTGGAAGAACAATAACTTCAGCTCCTAATTCGACCTTGAACTCGAATGGGATGCCGTTCACTTCAACACGAACAAACTTGAATTTTTCCTGGCGACTGGGGTTCAGGGCATGCATCTCGAAAGCGTGCGACCATCTGCTTTGCGAACGTTCTTTAGCTAAGCAAACAACTTCAAAGTGTCCTTCCTTGTTCAAAACATGCGAACGGCAGTTTTGGAGGGACGAAATTCCGCGGATGCCCATTTTGGCCTCAGAAAAAACATGACCGGAGCGCGCCGGCGGATTGCGATACGCTTGTATCTTCCAGCTGAGCGGCTTTTTTTTCTCTGCTTCTAGCTCGCGTCCGAGGTTGTAACAGCGCGGAGCAATCGTTCGGACGCTAACAAGGAATGGTTGGGAGAGTAATCGTTCGTTCCCTCGCATGTACTCTCGTAGGGAGTAACAGTTGTGGCAACGCAGCTAGCCCGCAGAAGGAGCAATAGCTCTCACCGTTGATCTCTTTGGCTAAAAGTGTTGTCCTTTGGTTAGGAAACGTTAAAAAAGGTGTCGAGGAAGCTCAGTGCAAAAAAATGATATGTTTGAAAACGTTACAACGGGTTTATTAACTCATTTTGGCCACATGCGCCCATTCCGACGTATTGGGGCCGTGAGGCGCCAGAGTCTTTCCTGAGGTATATTTTTTTTTCTTACAACGCTACTCCTGAAAATTTGAATATAGGTACCGTTGTTCCACTACAGCTACATTGCATCCGCAACGCGCAGCTGGTTTTTATTGTGAGCAGGGACATCCGGTCGGCAAAAGTGGATCAAAAAGTGGCAAAAGTGGATTGCACTGGGAACGCAAAGCTGCTGAACGTTAGCTATATAGCATCCGCTCTACCCGGCTGCTCTTCCTTGCGTGGTTTCCACGTTCTGACTTCAAATAACAAATATGTAAACATTACAAAACTCTCCCGCGTGAAGGGCAATAAACCAGAAAAATGGCGTTCTGCTAACGCTGCACTAGCACAAGGGCAGGCACATATGTCAAAACACGGCTTGTACTCGAACTTCAACTTAGACATAACCATAGCTTCTGAGCCCAAGGACACTGGTTCGAGTTCGGGGCGCGGTGGCCGCATTTCCGATGGAGGCGAAAAGCAAAAACGGTCGTGTATTCGCGATTTCACCGTATGCTAAATATCAACATATGGTCAAAATTAATCCAGAGCCTCCACTTCGGCGCGCCTCAACACCTGTGAAGTAGGGGCCACATCGCCTGTGCTGCTGCCCACGTTAAACCCCTATAATCAATCAAGAAGTAATAACTATAAGATCTGTGACGATGTATTTGCACAGTACCACAAAGTAAGGCTTGGTGCCATTTTAAAATTGTCTCATCACTCATCACTTTAATACTATAAAGACCCCCATGCAGGATGTATTACATAAGGGGTGGGTTACAGATAAATGCTCACAGGTCGTCAAATGGAAATGTGCGTGGTGACCTTCTCTTGAAATGTTGATGAACACGTGATGGCCGGAACATCACAGGGAAGGCCCTTCCAGTCAACTGCTACACGGGGAAAAAAAGAGGCAGAAAAGTAGTAGTGCGAGCATGTGGACGGGCAATTTGGTACGGGTGGGCAGTGCGGTGAGATATGCGCGTCGGTGGTACGATGTAGGGTGCTTGATTAACAGGGCTGTAGAAAAACGTGTGTAGCAAACAAAGGCTGGTGATGCGGCGGCGCACTGAAAGATTTGAAAGACCAGTTTCGCGTTTAAGGGATGATATGCTTATGTCATATGAATATGAGGAATGAATGAACCTAGTGGCGCGGTTTTGCACCGATTCTAATTCATTGATCAAGTATACCTGGTGCGGACTCCATATGGGAGCCGCATATTCTAGTTTAGTTCGGATTAAAGATTTATAGGCGAGAAGTTTGACGTCCAGTGGGGCATGACGCAAATGGCGCTTTAAGAAACCCAAAGATCGGTTTGCTGATGACATGACGTTCGTGATATGCGTGCGCCATGAAAGATCACTGGTTAAGGTGACGCCTAGGCATTTATAGGATTGAACTTGTTCAAGAGCCGAGTTAGCTATTACGTAAGAAAAATACAAGGGAATACGCTGGCGTTGAAAAGAAACGAGTTTGCATTTAGTGGGATTAAGCTCCATTGACCACAGGTCGAACCATTGCTGTACACGGTTAAGGTCATTTTGAAGCGCAGTTTGATCAGAAGGGTTAGTAATTTTGCGGTATAGAACACCATCGTCGGCAAACATGCGGATGTGAGAAGATACATGCATGGGTAGATCGTTATTATATATTAGAAACAGAAGGGGTCCGATGACAGACCCTTGGGGGACGCCCGATGTTACCGAGAGGGAGCTAGAATGGTTATTTTTAATATCGACAAAGTGGGAACGGTCAGCAAGAAATTCTGAAATCCATGCTAGAATTTTTGCGGCTGTTTTTGTGACGAAGGGAGTTTTTATCGCATTGCCACATATCTTTCAAGCTGCTTTTAATGCAATTTGCCTATATTTTTTCTGCACTGCAATATCCATCGACGGAGATTCGTAGTAAATGACACAAACACTAAGTCGGTTTTAATGTGTTGGACGAACCGTTTCCTTGGCTAGACAAATTATTTTGAGCCTTTTTGAACTCCAAAACAGCACGTGGGGTAGGCGACAATTGTATTACTGAAATAAACTAGGGAGGAATCAACGTAGTTTTGGTGTGCATAGTGCATTGTGGAGGCCTTAATTCAAAGTCAATCTGGACTATATCTGTCGACCAGTGTATTACGGTTTCCTGTCTACAGCTGGAACGCCTGGTGAATACATACCACAACTGTGCGTTCACTGCCTTCGTCACCATAGCGTTTTGAAGAGAGGCTATTTCGTTATAGTGTGCATAACGTGTGCAACCTATCTCGCCTAGGAAGAATGGCTTGTACTATTTTACTTTGGCGTAAAAGGTAATCGGGTAGGTATTTGTGGATAAGTGTAACTGTTAGAAACTCTGGAATACTTGAAATTACACGTACTGAACTGTATGCAATCAATAATAACGTTTTATAAAAGCTTGTCGTGGTCGCGATTTACGCTCAATGTTAATGTTTCGTTGCCTCGAGGTTAGAAATACGGGCGTCTGAACTATATTACGGCAGTGTCTTCAGCAATGTGTTTGCTTAATTGCGCGTAAAATTTCTTTAAAAAGAAGTTCGGTTGTGCTAATGACAATGGCAATGATCATGCGACGCCCGCGGTAGGTGCATTAAGGGCTAGAGCCCATATGCTGCCTTCGAGCAAGCATCTAGCTAGAGCTGTATTGAAGCAGCGATAAACTGCATCCTCGGACAACAGCAGTTTCTATAGAAAAAACGTTGAACTATCAGTGTATCTGTTACACTCACTAATGTTTATGAAAACCCCGAAAGTGTTTCAAGTCAGCGAATCAAATGACGCTAGCTGTAGTTCCGACCCTTGGATGCTGGAGCCAGTAAATGAAATTCCTCTACATTGTTGCGCTACACTGTTGGTGATCGCACAGACTCAGACATTCATATTAAGAAGCTGCAGTATGGATATTGCAAACAATACATCGTTATTTGAAATCCCAACATGTATGCAGGCCCCAGGATGTAATTTGTACGGTACATTGAACTTGGTTTGTAGCAGCGTCTGCGAGCCAAATATTTGCGAAACTTCGCAAGTTTAAATGTCACAAATTAAGCAGGCCTTTCCTCATTAAAAGTGGTATTCGCTTTGAAATCCAAGTCAGTTGTCGGGAGGCAGTTAAATTTAAGGTTATCTTAAATGGGGTTTAAATTAAAAATTATTCACTGTGCTTAGTTGCCTTGTACTCTAATTCCTATCAACTGCGTTTAAATGTATCCTCGGATTACCTCGTTTATCTTCAAATTATCGAGGTCTGAACAACATTTCAATTTTTTCTGGTTATATTATCATCAGCAACATCTGAAGGCACTAGTAGAGCGGGCAAACCATCCTCGATCCGGAAGGCGGTATTTGTTGCCAAAAGAATACGGAATCCGAACCATACCTGAGCTCCAGGGACAATCTCTACAGCCTACATTACCTTCAATAATAATTCCCTCACACATTTGTTGTAGAGGGACAGGTAGCGAGAGAGAAATGTATTGTTAAGACAGCACAGGTCTATGCCGATGTGCCACAGAATATTAATTACGCGACAGTCGGTCCGTCGCGCTAGCAGATCTGTTCTCTATTAACAGCAATACAGTTTAATCTGACGTTGGGATGGCGAACGGGATCAGGACATCCTTGCCCACCGATGACATCATCACTCGCGATGGTACCGCTTGACGTTAGAGAACGCCCTGCCCACATTTTCTGGCGTCATCTCTCCGGTAATTTCTCGTCATCAGTGCATTAGCGTTCGCGGCTCAAGTGGGAAGCACGGCAATGTCGCCCTCCAGAAGCCAAGTTCGCCAATCCAGTTTCTGCCGGTTCTAGGGCGAGCGAACGCGGTACAATTTGGCAGAGGCGTTCGGTTAAAATGGTAATAAAACTGCGGAAAGGCAATTTTTTCGCCCGTAGAACACAAATCTGAAGCAAAACCCGAAAAAGTTTGAAATACGTACCATTTCTATAGAATCTTTATACGTGTATGGTACCTGTGCGAACTAATGATGAGATTGTGGAAACTGTGAAGGAATTTTTTTTCTGTCCCTTTTATTTACAAAAAAAATAGCAACTGCTCCTTTATTGATATTTAATATTGATGCAATCCACTTTATAAACGCCATCATTATAGACGTTAGTGCTATAGATCGTTTCTTAGGTGGATTGAAGACTTCTAAGGCATCTAGTCCAGATGGGCTATCGGCATTCATTCTTAAGGAGTGCCACACCTGTTAGTGCAAGGTATTTAGCTATAATTTACAAAATGTCTCTTGAAACAGCCATTCTTGGCTGAGACTGCAAGTTTCCAAATGTATCTCCGTTGTTTAGTCCGTGGATAGGAAAGCTCTAAAAAATTGTAGGCCAATTTCTTTGACCTAGCTTCTTTGTGAACTGTTAGAACAAATTGTCACGTAGCCAATGATGATGCAGCTGTCTGGAAGAAAACACAAGTTTATTAGAGCTAACATGTGCTTCCCTAAGACTGACTGACGCGCGATCCGACACTGTGCCTCGCCACCAACGGCGCTAATCGTGAACCTTTTGTAGTTCATGTACATTGCCCCGTACTCCCAATCCCGCCGACGTGCTGCCTCATCGCATCCTGTGCTTCCTCGGGCCATCTGTTGCATAGCTTGGTGCGCCACGTGGCCGATTTCCTGTGCCGTGAGCTTCCTGCCGAGGACGCAAGGTGACTCTTCAGCAGCCGGCGGAACCTTAAAACCAGCAAACCTCGACTGCCTTTATTGACTGGCTGGCGATCCGACACTGCGGCACCCTTCCAACGGCACTATTGGTCAACCATTTTTGATTCAGGTAAAGGCCTGTTCTGTTCCTTTAATTTGCAGCTTGAGCTGCAGTTGTCGGATTGCTCAGCTTGTCATGACCCGTACCCTTGCAACGCTTTACTACTGCCTTCGAAAATTTCAAATCGGTGGTAAAAAAAACCTAAAAAGCTCTCCGAAAGCCTAAGTGGTTTTAAGAGTGCGATTACGGCAGCCGAGCCTGATGAATTGAATCACCGGAGGAATAAAATCGACGAAGTGAAGAAATCGACGGATTTTATGAAGCAGGATGGAAAGTTGGGCGAGTTGGTAGGTCGACATGATAGAAAAACAGCGCCGTAGGACAAAATACACGAGGAAAGGAACCAGACAGGACGAGCGCTGTCCTTTCTGGTTCCTTTCCTCGTGTATTTCGTCCTACCGTGCTGTTTTACATCATGTGGATTTTATGAACACCCAGTTTTAAGCTGCCAAGGAAGAAAACGAACTTCTTGTTGCGAATAACGAACGTTTGACAGAGTCCAATGACCGGCTTTCTGCTCGCGTAGCACATTTAGAGCAGTATTCACGCTTGCGCAACATTGAGATTCGGAATGTGCCCATCCCGAAAGGGGAAAATTGCACCAAAATTCACGAGCTCATTAGAGAGAGGATTGAGTGTCCTGGGACTTCAGATGACTTAGACTGCGTTCACAGAGCTCCTACTCGCACTGAAGATCGTTGCGCGCTTCCGTGTCTGTGACAGGCGCTTTGACTTTGCCGGGAAAGCACGTAAGGCTCGCCTGACGTCTACCGCATTTTGAGGAATTGAGGCCCCTGAGGTATTCCCAATAGTGGTGAATGATCCCCTCACCCAGGACAATAAGGCTCTGCTTGCAAAATGCAGGGCCCCTAAAAAGGAAAAAGAACTGGATGTATGTTTGGACAGAGAACTCCGTAGTTAAGGTGATAAAAACAACGGACAGCAAAGTGTTTCGCGTCCTGTAAGAGGCTCACTTGAACATATTCAACAATCAGGCCATCTTAGTTTGCCCTATGTAGGTCATCTTTCTTGCCCGAAAAATGGCTTATTTCACTGCTGACCATGTGTGTAAAAACGTATCTCATGCTGGGTTAAGCGCGATCCTATTTAACGCTAGAAGTTTAAAAAACACCACAATGAAATATCTGCACAACTACATTCATTAGAGCAAAAATTTTCCGCCCGATGTTTATCTGCAACCTGGCTTACGACGCTGGTAGAGACTTGTATGGCTTCGCTGGTTCTTCAAGTGAATACACCCACAGAGTAGAAGCCCTCTACGGAGGGTCTGCTATTTTTATTTTAAAGCAACTTGCTTATATTAGGCGCACTGATTTACAGATCAATGTCCCTAAGGGCTAATCCGTTTGGATTGAACTTGGTGATGCCTTCTTCCTTCCAAACAACAAGAAAAACGATACTAGGATCAGTTTACCGTTCGCCATCATCCAACTCAATCGACTCTTATCTTTCTAACTGGCTTGATAAGCTCTCCTTTAAAAATAAGAATGTGCTCATCATGAGCGTTCTTAATTTATTCTTCTATATACCTCCAACCCCACTACAGCAAATTACTTAAGCTGGTTTTCTAGCTCTTGCTACAAACCCCTGAGAAGGCTCCCTAAACATGGTGTTGAACCCGCTACAAACTCATTGATGGATCATAATCTTTCCAATCTTGATGATCCTATTCACACTGGCATAGTTGAATATGATGTTACGGATCATTTTCCTGTATTTTTTCACGCGAGTAAAAGAAAAAAGAATGGTTCAATATTTGAGTACAGATCCATTTTCGATAAATATATGTCGCGTGATGTAATCTGGAAAAAATTACTGGCGGTGTTGCAGTTGTTGTAAAGTTTCTATCAATTTTCATGGAAGCTGTAAGCACTTGCACTACACTAAAAAAGCCGCCCGCATCTTCCCACGGGGGAACTGAAGTAAATGCGTCGCATCTACTCGACTCAAGCAAAGCGTCACGTCAAGCGAAAGCAAAAGCAAAGACGCCCGTGACTGAATTCCGAACGCGCGCTCCGCCCTTATATACGTAGAGAAGACTGCGTAAGCCGGTACCAGTCGACGACGTTGGCGTACTTGTAAAGCGGCGTGGACTCTAGGTGTTTGAGCCAAGCGCGGATGTTGCTTCGCCGGAGAACGGCACACTGGTTATATGCGCAGCGCGCCCGAAGGTGAGGAAACCGCGGAAGAGAGAGTACTGCACATGCGCCGGCCCCAGCGCGTCTGCCGCGGCTATGACGCAACGTGCCGCTGCTATGACGCAACACAATCCAATCCAATCTAAATCCAATCCAAGCCAAGCCAATCCAATCCAAGCCAATCCAATCGAACCCAATCCAATGCCCCTCGCGAGAGAGTGTTCGAATCCAATCCAATGCCCCTCGCGAGAGAGTGTTCGCTATCGCCTCGACTCGACGCGCATGCTCAGTGAGCGTGCGGACAACGGACGTCAACGCGGGTGACATCGTTAGTTACTGAAATGCTCTGTATTTAAAACTTCAAACAGGCCATACAACGCCCCTCGTTTTCCCTGGCTTTCGCAATCGCTTTTACGCTGTTTACCTAAGAAACAATACCTTTTCAAGGACACGAAGCGTCAACCTTTTAACTGAAAACTTAAAGAACGCTACAGATATATTTACCTAGCTCACACTATATGTTTTATTGTATAAATTTTTTTTTGGATTGCTTATTTGTTTATTGTAGTTTTCTGTTATGGATCTATGACTAGCCATGGCGGCGAAGGAACCAGATGACTCTTCACCCCTTTTCTGTACCTGTTTTTCATGTAATCAATATATTTCTAATTTTTGATGTCTGATCCTGAAACTATGCTCAAACTCTGTCGTGACTACTTATATCTGCCAAAGAGCAATATTGTGAACGTCAGCTGCTGTTGTGCGGACATGACACCAAAAAACCGGAAGCTACTTAATGAATTTTTAATTGACAGTGACAAAAAAAAGCGATTACTTCAATTTTTGATGATTCTTGTATTGTTGAGCCGAAGGGCACTGCTAAGACTTTCAGCACTTATTTGGCAAATATTATTCCTGATTCATATTCTCATACATATTTGGCTCTGTTTCGCCGTTCTGATAAATCCTTCTATCTTCGCCCTACCTCTTCAGAAGACGTTGAGTCTGTTACTGAGTTGTTTATTGCTAAACGCCCTGGTTTAGATGGCACACATGGTGATCATATTAAGCTTGCCGGAAATGTTATGTTAATACTCTTAGTCACAATTTAAATTTGGATTTTCAGAAGGCTGTGTTTCCAATGGAGTCTAAATTAGCAAATGTTTTTGCAGAATTTAAAAAAGCGCATCATCGCTTCATTGAGAACTATGCACCTAATTCCGTTCTCTCAATTTTGGATAAGGTGTTGGAAAAGCTAATTGAACTAAGACTCTCCGGGTATTACAAAACTTTATTTAGTCCGCATTGTCAGTTTGGGTTTTGCTGTGCTTTGTCTCTTAATCTGGTTCCCCATAAGATCCACTTAGTGACTGGAACGTTTTTGCAAAGAAGTTCCAGTTATACATTTGGAACCGTGTTCCACATAACCTGAAAATTAGGTAGAACACTCAACCACTTATATTGGCAACTGTATTATGTGGATCGGAGTTCCAATAAAAAGTATGCCGATCACTGTTCCAAATGACAGTTTAGTTTATGTTACTGGAACATTTATCCATGTAAAATGATTATTTCATTTATCCAGTGCGCTGTTCCAGGTACCTTCAGACCAGCTGTTTATATAAAACGGTGTTCCTATAAACATTGGGAAGCAGTCTATGGTACTCCATTTTTCCAATATCTCGGCTTTTCTGTCGGTATACACCGAGGTCATATACAAGGCTGGCGGGTGCATTGGTATCAAGAGGAAACCGCAAGCATCATTTTAACACAGCCATGATATATAACCCAAAGTATATATAAGTATGATATATAAGTATGATATATAACCCAAAGCAGAAACCACCGCAGCAGTGGGGTCCCTGACAGTTTCCAACAGTTGCCTATCGGAGCACAGTTATATATAAAAGTTGGTCTGCGGCACCTAGAGCGGCACACAGTCTTTGGCTTCACCCGCAGAATCCTGTTCTGGGTTGCAGCTGCATGTAAAAGAAACAATATACTTGTAATAAAATACACACGAAACCGGGTGTTATTATATGAGCGTGCTGAACGTTTTATGAGCGTCCTGAAAACGCCTTTCACGTAATGTACGTTGCTTGCCCAAACAATTTGTAGTTTAAAATATTTCATCCCAAGAAATCTCATAAAAGCCAGCGTGAATCTCATATAATTTAGCAAATAATGTAGCTGGAAGAATGTTACCCATATTAAAATTTAATAGGCAGACCTAATATATACACGCCATCAATTCAAGTGTGAACAAGTTGGACATCCTTAAGAACCAAAAAAGCCAGCATTGAAGCATACAGGTGGCCAGTTTTACAAAGCAGACTTAAAATCATTTTTCCATCTTCAACATTTTACCTGAGGTAAAATTCACAGTTGCGTACTATAAAAACTCTCACGCCTTGTTCTTAGTGTAATTGTGAACAAAGCCGTACTTCTGCCAAGCAAGAAATGCTACTTTGTTCAAAGGAGAAAAGTTGTTCACGCCAAATACCCCAATTTTCGATTCTTATAAGGCATGGGTATCAGCTTACATACAGTACTAAAATTTATCAATGAAGGCTGAAGCCGTCTGCGTAAATAAGCACTCTCACTTTTGCATCTACAGCACCACTGCCATGAAAAAAATCTCATGAGCTGCACTTGAATAATAAAGACGTTACAATGCGGTGCCATTAACTACATTAACACCAACTATGGATGCAAAGGCAGCCCGCACGTCGTGCCAATGATAAAGAATCGTAAAGAAACGCACGACTTCAGTGTTCAGCTGACATACAACTTGCATGTGCCAGTAAGTTAGACCTGTTTATAAGACCTGAACCCCTTCATGCCTTTCACCTGACCTCCTTCATGCATTTAGAAAGACAGTTTAACCTCTACCAATAATTTAAAATCCCAAGTAAAGCTGACCACATCAAGTATTTCAACAGACACTCCAACGTAAATGACACCAGGCCACTGTCAAATTTTACATGCTATACAAGAACTCCCGCAAAAGTCCCAAGAACTCTCCAAAGGCACATAACCATAAGAACATGATGACACGATGGAAAAGATGACATATACGGTGCAGAGCAAGACCACATCTTGAAGTGACAATGAAGCGGCGAATACATGATGTGTTTCTTGCGGACAATACTGATGCCGCGATTCCCTTCTCTCGAGAAGACTTTCTCGAGAGAAGCGGGCCTCGAGAAGACTTTCTACTCACCTCATCTACCTTTGAGAAAACAAGAAAATTCTGTTACGTGGTTGCTTTAAAGGAGTGAGTGAGTTGCTTAGGCCCTTTCATAACACAGTAATCCATTTAAATCAGTGATTTATTGGGTTTTTTCTGGGAGTTCTGCTAAAGGTGAAAGAGCGCTAACAATATCAGCACACACAACCAATGAAATTGCCCTGATTCTGCAAAGTATCCCACTTTGCTGCCTCAGAAAACCTTCAGAGGTTTCATTTACTGATCAAAAAATAATTAATATAATCACCTTTGCCATTATTATTTACACGCCTTCTCACTGCAAAAAATGTTCTCAGTACTGTATAATGTGCTCCCTAGAATGCTGTAGTGAGCTGAACTAATATAACATACAGCTAAACAATGTTTCTACCACAAAGAAATGAATGGTCAGTCATAGGAAATCATAAATATTGCACTGTGGGAGAAATTTGATTTTTTATGAAGGTTTTTTGCCGAAAATATTTCCCTCTCGATATGTATTACCTCCTTGGTGGTGTAGTGTTATAGGCCAGAAGTTCAGCTGACTAATGCTGAACTAGGCTGTTGCACAATTTTCTTGTAAATCACAACTATAGCACATTCTATTTGAGACGTCACTTTCAGTGTTCTAAACAATTCTCTTCAAAAAAGACTTCCCCTTTATTTAGCCACCTATCAAAATCTAATGCATTACTCATGCAGCTCCTGTATTTGGGAGTATTATTACTACTACGGGAGTATTAAAAGCGGGACTATAAATGTTCAGTTGCCACCGTATTGTTCCAGCATGAACCACGTTTGGCGTGTCCGGAGTGCAGGCATATCACAGCAACAACTATCAAGGTGTAAAAGCTAAGTATTCACAAAACCTAAATACACAATAGTGGTCTTTTTGACCCCTGTTGGAGCATCCACGATAGGCGGAATGTGAACACAATGGTCAATATTGTCGTTCACGATACCTTCTTAACAGTGAGATTTTATTAGGATGAACACTCCCAGAAATTGAGTCCCGCAAAAACAAAATTCCAGCTTACCCAACCAAAATTAAGATCTCCGTGTTTCTTCCAGGGTTGTCTCAAAGTGCACTTCCAGGAAAGTTTTGCCAACGTGTTCCGAAAAGCTCCTACTGTCACCTTGAACCACATGCCGAGCTGTCATTGAAAAGAAGTTTCAAACGTTAGTTATAAAGGAACTACCTAAAAACACAGCATCATAGACCCAAAAATGGCACCGCGTAATTACTTGTATAATGCAATGGTTTCTTCCCGTGCAACAGCTTTATTTGTATACACTTCCAAGAGGGGTCCAAGTACAAATAAAGAGGCCATATGCATTCCTTGTTTCGTTGTTTTTAGTCTATGTTCGCCGTATTGCCTAGAAAATAAACAGTAGAAAAATATCAGAGAATAAATTTATGCCTTGCTTCCCCCAGGGAGCACCACAAAATATTTACCAATGTCTGATTCATTCCACGAAACTGGAATGTTACTTTAAGCTCACCCGTCCTTGGCTTATGCGAACTGGTGAATATCTGCACAATTTTCACGACTCAAAAGGTACTCTTTTGTGGCTTAGGAGCTCCACAGGGCATTCATTTATAATCCGCCACACTCTCACCGAGGACCCATCAGCATGCCGAAGATGTCTTCAGCCATAGTGAAGGCCACAGCCATGACTTCGCAGGTGCATGTAAGGAATGCAGTGAAGCAATTTTGTCTGACGGTTGGGCGAAAGAACGCGTGTTCTCCCTGACAAGGCGGTCATTGGCCTCCAAACTTGGCCACCTCGTCGGTCAAGATTGAAAGGCCATTAATGGCGTCGAAGAGCATTTGGCGGAGTTTTGCCGCGTCTCCTCTAAAGTCGCGCGGTCGTGGGGGCCCAGTTTAGTAGCTGCGGTGTTTGCTTTCCCCGAGTAGCACGCTACGGCGTCCTCATAAGGGATACTAATGGCATACTACACGGAACACAAGCACAGAGCACAGATTGCACTGGAAGAGCGACTGACCGGTGTTCACAGCTTGCAGCAGGCAGAGCAGTGTTTGACGTACTTAACGTACTTAAAGCGAAGTTCAAGCTTGCCTCCTGCTTTCAGTTGCCCTGAAATAAAGCTTCAAGCCGTCCCTTCACCTTGTATTTCAAGCGTACAAATAAAACGTATTCACAACCCATATTCCTTTGGGGGATAATCGATTCTCATCTAAACTTTCATAGCACGTAATCTCCATTTCAAAGAGAGTTTTATTTGGTACCACACGTTTTGATTAGAGTTAAACCGTACTTGAACTCGCAAACTCTTCTAGCCTTCTAATACACCTTTGTCATCGGTTACCTTAATAGTGCACTATTTTCTGGGTTGGTAGGAATTGTACCCTAATCCCATCGCTAAGAACACTGCAGAAGGAAGCCCTACGCGTTATTACACAACAAGCAGAGTTTACGAATTGCTCTAGCACTGCGTGTTTTCCCGATTATCAACTTTATCACTTAGTATCGGTATCTACTTTTTTAACATTTTTTGCGATCGCCCTGCTTTGGATACTTTCCTCAACGCATCCCCTCTAATCCCAATTGAACACGCTTTGCTTCACACTTGAATGTGCCACTTTCTTGTGTACACACTAACTGCGTCTTGCATACAACTATATTCTCCGTCGATCCTTTTTCTGCGTGCAATAAACGCTATTTATCTCTTTCTCCGCCATTTCACTTTAGAATTCGCTAAGCCCTGATAAAAAATCTTTTATTTTCACTACGAGCTCCTAAATGTAAACGGGAAGCTTCTTTTGTAGAGACTTCCCGTTTGATTTATTTTTTACTACAGTGTAGGTGTTTCGCGTTTCATTTATTTATTACATACTCAAATTCCCTTAAACAATACAAAAATATTTGGACCGATAGCCGAAGGCTAGTGTCCGGTCCAAAGCATAAATGCATTATTGAATAGCAAAACAAGGCACGACGCAGAAAAGAAAAATACAGGGCATACGTAATCAGAGAAACACTTCACAGGTTCTTTAGACAAGAAAAACATTTTAGACCAGAAAAACAAGGCGTACGTAATCAGATAAATCTATACAGGTTGATTACACAAGAAGACCATTTTACAGGTAAACTTAAAATTTCTTGCAAGTTTATTTTCGATTGTTAGGACATTCCAGATTTCGCACCAAAGAACTCAATTAACCTTTCACCATAGACATTTTTACAAATCGGGAGGTTGAAATTACCATTTGTAGCTTGTCTAGTGTTACGAACGGGTAAAGAAAACAAGTTAAGGGCAGGGGATAGTTACAATTTATTATGGTGTTGACTACAAGGGCAATTTTGTAATCACGGAGAGATATGAAAGAAAGCACTCTAAGTTCATTGAATAATCTGTTGCTCGGGTGATCGAATGGAGAATATGTTATTATTCTTAAAGCTCGCTTTTGTAATCGCTGCAGTGGAGTTAAATAGGTCGCGTAGGTAACACCCCACGATTCACTACAGTAGCATAAATGACAGTGTAGTAACGAGAAGTACAGGCAGCGGAGAATATTAAGTGGAAAGTGTTGACGGGCCTTTAGTAGTGTGTAGCAACCAAAAAGCAAGCTTCTTACATACGCTATCAATTTGTTCCATCCGTGTAAGTGTTGGTCAAAAATAATTCCTAAGTATTTGATGGAAGACACACTTTGAATTAACCGATTCTCAATGGATAAATTAAAGTGTCATAATTAAGGTGTTTGGACCTTGAGTGAAAAATTATATATTTCGATTTATCAGTATTTATAGTCAATTTGTTATGTAGAAACCACTCCGAAAGGTTTTGCAAATCAGCCATTATACCACTTCGAAGAGATGGAAGGGCGGTCACCAACTGCGACTAACACGGTGTCGTCTGCGTACATTAAAACTTCAGAAAAAGAAACGGACTGGGGAAGATCATTATGTAAATTGAGAATAAAATAGGCCCCAGCACAGAGCCTTGAGGTACTCCGCAAGTAATGGTGTTATAAGTGGAATGACATTACCAATTACTACTTTTGTTGACGAGGGGATAAATAGCTTTGAAAAAACTGTTTTGAGTCATTAACGATTCCATAAGTTTCCAACTTCTTCAACAACACAGTATGAGAAACCGTATCAAATGCTTCTTAATATCTAAAAAGACTCCTATTGCGATTTTGTTTTCATGAAGGGCGGATTAATAATTTGAGATAGGTTTAGAACTGCTGTAGATGTAGACCTATGTGAACAAAACCATGCTGTTGAGGACAAATTATACGGTTGGCATGAGAAACAGATTTAGTTGTACTGCAATTAGTTTTTCAAAAAGGGTGTTAATTATGCTTAGTATAGATATCGGCCGGTAGCTACAAGGATCATTGGATCCCCTGATTTAAACACCGGTACGACCTTCGCTAGTTTCAAGTAATGTGAGGATAAGAGTGAGATTCAAGTGCATGGTTAAAAATGTGACACAATGGAGTGCAAAGTATCTCGATGTTATATTTCAAAACCTTCGTATGTATGCCGTCATGGCCGATTGCTTTGTTAATCGGTAATGTACTTACACTGACAAAATTTCATCTTCTCTAATGGCACGAAAATGAAAGTCGTTATGGACCTTTCTTGGCAACATGAATTTGTGAGCGTGGATGGAAACTTGCTACTAGGCTATTACCAATATTGGTGAAGTAACTGTTGAAATATTGGCGACTTCTACAGTGGACGTCATCGGGAAAAATACGTTTCACTTGACCTATACCAGTTACGTCTTTTATAGTTTCCACAGCAGTTTTAGAATTGCCCTTTTGCTCATTGATTAGGTTCGTGTAATACTGCTTTTTTGCTTTCCTCATCATCGCAACCGAAATATTTCTGTAATATTTGAATTGGCTATGATAATATGTGTTTGTTTTATCACGCTTCCATCTATGAAAACAGGTGTCCTTTTTTCTTCAGTATTGATAATATGTCCTTAGTTACCCAGGGGCATATGGCATGATTGTATTGACGACGCGAGCATTCCCGCGTGGATTTATTTACTACGTTCTGAATACAGCGGATGAAATTCTCACAGTTCTATGTCAACGTCATTATCATACAGGGTTTCAAAATTAATCAATTTAAGGAGGCAGTTAACATTTCCGTAATCAACTCGGGGTTGCCCGTTCTGCTAGTTTTCGCAAAGGGGATATAGATACGTCCCGAGGCAAGAATATGAAAGTGGGATAGTGGTCAGCAATCGGAACCTCATAAACACCAGCCCGCACAGTTATGTCAATGTTGCACAGTACATGGTCAATTAACGTTGCAGATTTTGATGTTACACGGGTGGGGGCACTAATTACATTTTTTAAGCTAAACGATTGCAACAAGAACACATATCCCGATCAGAAGCAGTTAGTAAGTCATATTAAAATCTCCGCATATAACTAGAGGAGTAGTCCGAGACATAAGAGGATCCAAGATTGATTCCAAAACAGAAATAAACTCATTATAACATGAGTTGGGTGGCCGATAAACAACACCAACTGTTACACCAAGTTTAAGGTAAAGGAAAAGGGATTCAACAGTTTTCCTACTGCAACAGCTTTCACTCAAGCACTGGTATTCTATTCCACACTTTTATGAAAAGAGCTACGCCGCCTCCACGAGACGCACTGTTTCTGGGCAAAGACAAACACTCGTATCCTGTATTTCAACCGTTTCGCCATCTTTGAGCCAAGTCTCGGTTACTGCAATAATGTCGTAAACAAACGAGTGTTGAGACAGATATACAACAAGCTGGTCAACATTTTTACGGATGCTACGAATATTACAATTCAGTACGGACAGGTTATCTCGTTCAAGCCATGATTCTTCAATTTCCGTAAAGCTAAAAGACATTAGCGTAAACGACCTGAGCTAGGTCTTCTGCACTTTTAATGTGAAGCACTCGAAATTTTTCAGCCTTTCGCATCAGTATTTTGCCGTCCTCGCACCCATGTGAACTTCCAGTTTTTTTCTTTTTCGCTTTCAAGGCTTTACCCAGAAGGATCTTGGTTTGCGCAAGGTTATGAGTTACGACTTCGAAGGGTTATTTTTGACACGGAGCTGT
The DNA here is from genome assembly GCA_013339765.2 of Haemaphysalis longicornis. NCBI lineage: Eukaryota > Metazoa > Arthropoda > Arachnida > Ixodida > Ixodidae > Haemaphysalis > Haemaphysalis longicornis. Next base: position 56,857 of record JABSTR010000584.1, on the reverse strand, counting down.
CGTTCATCTCCATGGGGAGGGTATTACAGGAAGTCGTCAATCTTCAGGAAGGATGTATGCGTTCGATGGCTGATTCGAAATCGCCGGCATCGGAGTGGTGCGTGGCTTTATTGAGGATACCGTTCCAGTCTATGGCTGTTTAAATAAAGAAAGAATAAAAATTCGCAGAAGTATGGGCATGCGGTGGGTAAACTGCTTTTGGGAGATTATGCGGCATGGGTGGCGGTGAGCATGCGTATTGAAAGAGTTACCAAGAGACGAGTGATGGAATTTATGGTACAGACATATGCGGGCACTTTTGCGTCTTGTTGCGAAATTTGGTAAGTTAGCTTTAGACTTAAGGTCGATCACGCTGGTGTGTTATGAGTAGTCAATAAACATAAACCGGGCGGAACGATTTTGGACTAATTCAATGCATGATGAAAGGTTAGATTCATGAGTGTCCGATACTGCAAATGCGTGCTCCAGTTTGGGTCGCACAAGAGTACTATAGGCTAGTATGTTAAAAGCGACTGGGATGAGTGTTATGGTACGTCATAAGTATTTTTGTATTTTTGTAACTAAGGTTAGAATTTCTAGCTTGTTTTATTTTGCCCCATCATTGTACTGTACCAAAGCAGGCTGGGGCCTCTGTCAGGATTTGTAGCCGGCCTGCCTCCTAGTACTTCTGAGGAAATAAAATCTTTGAATCTTTGAATCTTTAGCCCAGTACCCGGTTAGCTTCATTTGTTATATGTGTAATGTGGACAGATCATAACAGGTTTGAGAAAAGGTAGTGCCGAAGTACTTATATGAAGAAACAGATGATAAAACTCACCCATTCATTGATTGATTTTAGGGTTTAATGCACCGACGCAACGCCGGCGATGAGGCGCGCCGTTGTGGAGGGCTCCAGAATAATTGTGATCACCTGGGTATCGTTAAAGTGCGCCGAAATCTCGTACACAAGGGCGTTTTTGCTTCTCGCCTCCATCATAAAAGCGGCCGCCGCGGCCGGAAATCGAACGCGCGTCCTCTTGCCTGACCCATTCAGAAAGTAGCTATGTAATGGACACGTCTGGCGGCGATGGAAAGAAATGAGCGATGTTTTGTTAACATTTCTGGTTACTAGCCATTTCTCGCACCATCTCGTAATCAGAGGTAAATCTGACTGAAGGACATCCACATCATGTTCGGTAATAATAGGATGATAATTAACACAATTATCAGTAAAAAGACTTACGTAATAGAGAATGTTAAGTGGTAGGTCACTAATATAAATTAGGAAAAGAAGAGGACCAAGAACAGTGCCCTAGGGCACTCTAGAAACCACAGGTGACATAGGCGAGGAACAATTTTAGTTTGAACGAATTGATTACGGTTAGTTAAGAAGGATTTCCACCAGTTGAGAACAAGGGGATTAAGGTTTAGGCACGAAAGTTTCCGGAACAGCCGCTTATGAGGAACTTTGTCGAAAGCTTTTTTGAAATCGAGAAACAGCACATCTACAGGTACATTTACATCAACTGATATAGTTTAAAAATAGTTCTAACTGTGTGTCCTATGACATTTCTTTCTAAAAGCCGTGTTTGTTCGGGTGAAAGAAACGATTGCTAGTCAAGAATTTTTCGGCGTGCGAGTAAATGATTTGTTCTATTAGTTTGGAACGAATACTGGTGACAGATATAGGTCGATAGTTAGTAAAGGAAGATGATGAAACCTTATTGAAACTGTAGCAATCTTACCAACTTTCCAGTCTGATGGTACCAGCCAATATGACAGTGATTGCTGAAATATGCGTGACAAAACGACACTCGTGATTAGCGTTGTGTTTTTTAGTACCTTGGAGTTAATACCGTCAACACCAGATGAGGAGGTTAGTTTGATAGACTCGATACTTTTCATAATACCTATAGGTTCAAACGTTATGTGCGCCATAACAGTATGGTTGAGGTTTCGGAAGAAAGGAGGATCGCTTTCGGGTTTATCAGTGAAATTGGAACTAAAGGTAGTATTCAGCGTTTGGTAACGAGTTGGTCGGGTATAGGGAGGTTAATTTCTACCAATGTGATATGGGCTTGTAGGCATTAGGAATAATGGTTTTCCAAAATTGACGGGGGTTATTAAGAGGCATTTCAGGCAAGGTCGTTGAGAAGAAAGTGCGCTTTGGTTTCAAAGCGGGTGCTTTAAAATCTTTTTTTTTTGCTGTAAGGTAATTGGACCAAGCATGCTCAGAATTACCCTTTTTTTGCAATCCGATAAAGTCTTTTCTTTTTGTTGTTGAGGCGTTTTAGTGTAGCATTAAACCACAGAGATGATGGGCGTTCAACAATTGTGATTGTAGGAACGAACTTTTCAATTAGTTGCTGCATTGTATTTTTGAAAAGTGACCAGTTTTCTTCAACCGAACAGGCTGGGGAATTTGTTAGGAATGCAGAGAAGGACTTGGTTAGTTTGTCATTGATAGCATCGTAGTTGCCTTTGTCATACGAAGTTAACTCTTTCTTGGTTTTTATTTGGTGTGTTACTTGTGCCAGGTAGGAAGCTGCGAGGAACGCATGATCACTAAATCGTGGTAAGTCCGTCAGGCTTAAAAGGTTATCTGGGTGGGAGGCGAACACTAGTTCTATTACGTTAAAAGAGAGGCCTGCTTGGCGTGTTGGTGAATTTACGATTTCTGATAAACAAAATGCTAGGCAAGTGTTAACAAACTCTGATTCTACAATTTTTTACACATCATTGATGATAGGTCAGACCATGTTGTGGAAGGGAAGTTAAAGTCGCCAAGAAGAAGGACGGGGACGTTTTTGTATGATTGTCCTACATAGTTCAGTGATTCGTGCAGTCTGTCTCAAAAGAACTAAATGCATCGGGTGGATGGTAGCAGACGACGATAATTAGAGGAGGATACGATGCCCTAAATGATATAAGAATAATTTCTGAAGTTCAAGTGATATCAATAAGGCAGCACTGTACCCCGTGACGTGCGGCTATCAATACACCTCCGCCACGTTTGTTCACACGGGCCGTCTAAATACATCGAAGTTAGAAAAAACGGGCATGAGTTCCCAATCGTGAATGAGTGGGTTTAGCCATGTTTCTGTTAGTATGTCTGAGATGCAATCGGTCGTATCGATAAGATTTGACAGTAAGCCTCGCTTGGGCAAGAAGCTTTTGATATTGGTATATATAAATGACAGTGGCGTGTGGCACAAACGGGGATAAGAAGAACGTGGGACCACCTTTTGTAGAGAATTGTCAAGGATATTGATGGCTCCACCGATTGTTAGCTTGTCGTTTCGAAGTTTAAAGGTACTCCGTTGCATTTTTCCGAATCCGACAAGTTGTTTCTGGGCTAGCTGTGGTTTTTGGAAGTAGCCCTAAGAAATGGCATACTCAGTGTTTTTTAGTTTGTTGGAAGATGACAAAGCACGCTCTTCCATTTTACAGTTAGCCCATTTTACAATGATCGGCCGTTTTCAGTCGGGTTTAAATGCCCCCAGTCTATGTGCGCGTTCTATGTCTGATGGTTGGATGGGAATGCCAAGAAGGGTTGTGCAGATTTCTGTCGCAAGCTTTTCGGCCTGCTGCCAAGTTTATTTACCATTATATTGGCACCGTAAAACAGAAGGTTTGAACGGTGGGATCTGTCTTCCAGATCATCTATTTTCGTTGCTAACTAAGCAACTTGTGTAGTGTTCAGGACAGCGGCGGCTTGGATGTTTTTTTCTTGGGCTATTATCGTAAGTAGGAATAAACAGGCTGCTTTAATTTTGGTAAGGCGGTTCGGATATCTTGGAAGGCTTTGTCACTTTTGATAATTTGAGGTGAATGGCTTTCATTTCGTTTAATAGGGTAGCCTGTGAAGAAAAAATAGCATCTTGGGCAGACATAATGTATTCTGGTACGTAATCGGTTTGTGAACGTGTTTTAGAGGGCGGGGTTTTCTTCGATGTCCCCTGATAACATAACTATGGTTAGTAACACTTGGCCACATTCCTGAGCAATTTCAATGCAAAAAGGTGGGCTTGGCAGCGCAACCAATGAAGCGTAACGAGTACGTGACGCATATAAGCATTGCGAGTTATTTACCTGTACGGCGAAAAGACAGTGCAGCTAAAAGCGCAGTAGAAGCATTGTAGAAGCGCTGCCAAGCAAACTAGACATTGTTGCGATTCCGCCACTCCTTGTATCCTGCTGGGGCGATGGTGTAGTTCATCACGTGGCTCGTGATCCAGGCCGTGCGTAGGATGCGGAAAGTAGCTGCTCCGTGGGGATCGTTGCAGGTCTGGTACGGAGGGGGGTGGTCCAGGCTATTGTCGGGTGCGGAGGCTTGTGCGGAAACTACGCCAGTGGGTAGTCCGAGTACTGGGCGTTTCGGTCCTGGGGTCGGTCACTCGGGACAAAGGGCCTGTAGGGCGAAAAGACGGTGCAGGTAAGCGTAGGTCATTTAGGAAGCTCTGCAAAGCCCACTCTTGTAAATATGGCATTCATATCCCGAATTCTGAAAAGGTTGGCGTGGCACTCGCTGTTTTTTAGTATAGCTATTTTTTGCTGTAATGTTTTTTGTTATTTTGTTACATATTGCTCTTTCTCATATCGCGTGCCCATTTTAACATCTGTGTTCTAGTTTTGTTTGCTAGTTATTCGTTTTTATTTTAATGATGGGACAAGCCACCTACGTTTTTTGCCTTGCGACCTGTCACTGCTTTTGCACCCATTCGCGTTTAATGTCCACGCTTTGAAAATAAAATTCTCATTCAAATTGACTTGGAGCAGAAATCCGTAATAGCTGGACAAGTAAAAATACCGCAGATTTTGGAGTGTGGCTAAAAGACGTTGCAGACCACACCGATCCGCAGGAGGCTCGCCTAAGGAAGAAAGCAGGACGGTACGTGGCCAGAATGCAAAATAAAAGTGCAAGGCCATACAAATTGCGAGGCGGTGAGAGTAAAGGATGTGGGGTGGGGGGGTTCTTGGTGCCACAATTGGGATTCGAAATTCCTTCTCTTCATGAAACCAGTGATCCGAGTAGTGTTGGCGGAAAACAAGAGGGCGCCAAGCCAACTGTCTTCTGATGACCATAAAAAACAATGAACAAAGCGGTTCGGTGATTATGGGCAGGTTGTCCTTTGAGCAAGAGCCACAGAAAAAAGACAAAATTCTAGGAGCCTTTCCGACATCGAACAAAAATTAGCCGCGAGTGTACTTAGAAACCTGTATATGAGGACCATACACACATAGACACGCGGAGGAGACTGAGAACCAGATAGCTGACCAAACAGTAAAGAAATGTTTTCAAGAATGGGTGTAATAACTAGTGTATCGGAACCTATAGGTTCAATAGCACGAAAATTTATGCACACGCTATCGAGAAAAGTAGTTGCAGATTTGGTTTAGTAGGTACTAGTTAATTGATTGATTGTAGGGGTTAACGCACCAATGCAACGCAGGCGATGAGGCGCGCCGTAGTGGAGAGCTCCGGATTAATTTTGACCACCTGGGGATCTTTAACGTGCGCCGAAATCTTGAACACACGGGCGTTTTTGCTTTTCGCCTGCATCAAAAAAGCGGCCGCCGCGGCCGGGAATCGAACCCTCGACCTCGTGCAGGTACTAGTTAATATAGCGTTTAAACAATGAGAACACCTTTTTTAGAAGTGGTCAAACCTTCCGGGATAATAATTTGAATTGTGAAAGTATCTAGTTTCTTTGAACTCTCTGTTCGAAATTATTCATATAGAAAAACCGGAACTAAGTCAGATAACACGGTTGTGACAACAAAACTTAGGCGACTTTACCCCTGAAACGAGGTTGTAAAAAATAGGTCAGATCACGCCCATTGAACGTGTATGCAGATCCCATTTTCTATAAAACTTTTCCAGATCGTGACTCAGAAAGCTAAAACTGACCGAAATGCATTTTCCGAATGGGTGCATGCTTTTCCGAGTTTCTCTGTCAACTTCCGTGCGACACCGTGCTTGATATACGCACTGCAGGAGGGTCTGTAGCTGAACTAGTTGAAGTGGAAGTTGTTTATTGTGCAGCTTTCATATGTACAAAGCAAAAACAGCAGTGTCTGGGTCCTTAGCCTTAGGCTAGTTATGGTCCCCATTCAAAACATAGAAATTGACATCATCATCATCCTCATCATCATCATCACCAGCATCGCTGCTATATTTGTTTCACTGTATTCATGTTCCATTCTATTTCTTGCTTTGAATATTATGTAATTACCCACCCTGCATGGACCTTCAATGGTCCGCAGTATGAAATAAATAAATAAATAATAAATAATATCTACACCCACTGCAGGGCAAAGACCTCTCCCATTATACACCAATCACCCCGGTCCTGTGCTAACTGCGACCAATTTATCCCCACGAACTTTTTGAATGATCTGCCCGTCTAACATTCTGCCGCCCCCTGCAACGCTTGCCTTCTCTACGGATCCACTCTGCTACTCTTAATGGCCAATGGTTATCTTGCATTCGCATTACATGCCCTGTCCCACGTCCATTTCTTCTTCTTAATTTCTATTAATATGTCCTCAAAACGCCTTTGCTCCCTGACCCACTCCGCTCTCTTCTTGTCCCTTAATGTTACACCTATCATCTTCCGCTCCACTGCCCGCTGGGTCGTTCTCAATGTAAGATGAACCCTTTTAGTGAGCCTCGAAGTTTCTTCCCCGTAGATGAATACAGGTAACATGCAGCTGCCATACACATCCTTCTTCAATGGGCAATGGTAGGCTGCCATTGATTATCTGAGAATGTCGGCATTATGCAATCCACCCCATTCTTATCATTCTAATTATCTCCGCCTCATGGTAGGGATCCGGGGTCACAACTTGTCCTAAGTAGATATATTTGCTTACCACTTCCACTGCCTCGCCACCTATCTCAAACCGCTGTGCTGTCCCGAGGGTATTGATCATTACTTTGGTTTTCTGAATATTAATTTTCAGGCCCACGGTTTCACTCTGTTGGTCATAGGGACATAGGGGAATCGACATAGGGGAGTACCAACAAGCGTACAACAATTCAAGAAAAAGGTATAAATGTAAAGACAGCTTGTGAGGAGCACAGCACACAAAAAACAAAACCAGAAAGTTTAGGAATCACCAGTTCAATCCTTACGATACCAAAGAACACTTCATAAAAATATTTTACTGATAACAAACAAGAAAACAAAAAACCCCATGAAATACAGGGAATATTACAAGATATTGCAATACATAACGATGATCAGCTTGCCGTACCAGAAAAGGAGTGTGATTTTAGAACAAGGAAGATAAAAAATGAGCTTTCAAATCCGTCGTTACATTGCAAGCAGGTTGAATTAAACACAGGATGACTGTACAAAAAAGCTCGTACCAAATCTTCACATCAGTAGACTGCAATCGCCACTGGCAGTATACATTGTGTATAAGTGGTATTAACTATTTGCCTTGAGAGGCAGAACGACTACTTGGTTTATTGATTATTGCATGGATTGAACAGCGCTAATACAGGGAAAAGTGAAGAGGAACAAACCAGGGTCCTGTTTGATGTAGGGAGAGCGCCAATGCTGCATTATACTGGTCGTGAGCGTGTGCATAGTGGAGAACGTGGGCTAAGAACGGTAACACGACTGTTTAGGATACGGAAGGGCCGAAGACGAAAAAGCGAGGAGAAACCGATGGTAAGCAGCAGGGCAGTGTTATAGCGAAAGGTGAAAAAGGGAAGGATAATTCCCATATTCATTCTTGGGGCCTATGTACATAGAAATCACGTTGTAGAGGATTCGGCAAAAACGTTGTCAGGCCGTTGGTTTGGGGATGGCAACCATAGGTGTTCTAGTGTTCTACTATCGATACACGCAGAAGCACTTCAATTATACACGTGAGAAAGCTCCGAGGGCACTCAGCAATGAGGATGCGGTGGGCGTCATGGCGCAATATAAAGTTGCGTAGGATGAACAAAGCCAAATCTGCAGCTGTGCCCAGATCTTACTGATGCTGTTCCCGCGTATCTACTCGAATTATCAGCCACCGTTGTATCCACAGATGACCGGATTGCGTTGCTGGCGATAATCAATACAAGTCGATTCAGGCCGACTCGAATGGCGCACATGGAAAGAGAAGGGGCTGCAGCAAAAGCCCGCTGAGTTCTCGGGTGCTTGCAATGCTGGAAAGAAGCACACGAGGTACGGATCGCGCTACGCTTGTTGAGAGGCCCGTCCAAAAATTTCGACTGCGGATTCGGTTGTACGCCTTACCAAAATCAACTTTCCTAGCTTTTTCAACGTCGTGGCCAGCTTCCAGAATTGAGCGGCAAAGCAAGCGCGGTACGACAGGAACCAAGTTTGAGCCAGTAGGGTGAGGACTGCGACACGGAAGCTTGGATTTAGAAGCCGGGATTCAACGAGTCGATCCTTAGCTTGGCTGTTTGTAGGTGAAGCTTGGCCGATAGATCGTTCAATGACCGGACCAAGGTAAGCGTCTAATCTCTGCTGAACTGGCCACTAAAAAAATCGGCTTTCCAAAAACGTTACGGGTGCCACTGGAGTCACGGTATTTTGGAGTTTCACCACAACATCCGAGAAATTCGAGGACAATCGGCACCGATAGCGGGCATCTGGGCACATATGTGTTTACTCGGATTTGCACTTTATAGTCACATCATACTTCGTTACTCGAAGAACGCAGTGTCGCGCGTTCTGAAAGGTGCCGACCACTGCCAGACACTCGTTACGTAATCGTAATGTTTCGTTCAGCAGTTGTTGGGGAGTGACTTGCATAGACAACTACTGTTTCGCGAAGCTGTTTGTGACGTTGCACATATACAGCGGCCAGTAGACGGCCGCTGGCATTCTTGGGAAGAGGGGTGGGCCTACTATTGTCGAAAGGGCATTGAACTGGCCAGTTCATGAGGGCGTCTTTCAATGTTCATATATGTGTTCTTTTTACCACGATTGAAGAAAATTTCTCGTATGCATTTGACTGAAACCTGACCACACATCCAGACTGGACACTTACTTGTCCCTTTGAAAGCAGCCCAGAGCGTCATGAATGCGAAACACCGGGTACACAGTCTTTGAAGTACTCTGGTTTATAACCTAATGTCAGCGCAGAATGCATGGGTTAAACCGTCTTTTACAGCAGGACCACGGGGGTATACCAAGCGTTGGGTAAAGGACGAATAACGTTTCGTCTTAGCATGACAGTCACGTTTTCTTCAATTATTTTTCTCGCTGATGGTGCCACGCACGCAAATGCCTCCTTCTCCTCCAAAGACGCACGCGGGGTCACAGTAATTGTTCCTCCTACCCACCTGCCCTTGCAGAAAATATGTTCGGGCGTTTGTTCTGACCTGTCTTTCGAGGCTCAAGCAATCACTGGCGTAATCGTATCCTTATCAACTACTGGTAAACACTTTATCCCCAGCGACAGTCAGGATGCTCTCCACTTGTTCCAGGAACAGTTGCTTCCAGTCAACATGATGCCTACACTCCACGCTCTTCTTCCCAAACATACTGGTACTAGCTACGTGCTGGACTGGGTGCCTGGTCACGCAGGCGTCCCGGGCAATAAGCTGTCGCACGAGCTCTCCTGTGCTCCTTCTCAACTGTAAGACTCGGAGACGCCCTGGCCAAATCCTTTCCACCCACCCACGCAGGCGCGACCAGCCCGTCTACATCGATGCCAGACTGTGCGACAGTTAATCAGGGATAGGCAGACTCTTCCGTCTCCGCTTTAGATGTTATCCCGGGAAGATGCTTGCCTTATGCGGCCACCGCAAACGGAGAGCCTTCCAACCCAACACACAGAACATTGATTGGAAGGCAATCGCAGCCCTGCACGGCGCTCTAGGTGTTCTGGCATTCCCAATACGCCGCATGTTATTTTGAAGTGTTCTGCTTCGCAACCATCACTCGCAACTCATCTCGAGTCTCTTTCACCTCCTCCTTCATCTCTCCAAGACTGTTTCGCCCAGCCGGAGGGAACAGACCTAACGGACCGGTGGCGAGATTGGGTGGCTCACGTCCGTCAGATTCACCCGTCTGTAAAATTTTTTTTCCTTTCAGAACCCAAGACTTTTGGTGTCTTTTTCTTTGCTTGTACTAAAGTGTGAAGACGGGCTAGTTGGTTCATACTGCAAGCAAAAAACACAGCAAAAAAACGACGCGTAAGACGAGAAAAAGACCAACGTGGGCCCTGCCTGACAACTGAATGAATTTTATTGCACGCGTGCAATATAAGAAAAACCAGGAAGAATACTAAAACAAGATAAAGTTAAGATTGTAGATATGCAATCTCTGTAGGGAACAAGTCGACAGACGGTTTGCTGACGCATGCACCAGCACGCTCATGCATAGAAAAAGCTTCAAAGATCTCGCGTGTTCTTTGGTCACCATAGCACTTAAGAACTTGAAAATGCTCAAACAAGGGCTCACATGAGGGATTGTTCGCGCACGAAGCAACATGTGCGGCAAGGTTACTACTGGTACCGGATTTGATGTTATTAGCGTCTTCACGAGACACCGCAGGACAGAGGAATCTCGTACACAGCATTGGTCGCACAATCAATTAAACGTCTTGTGTGTCCCTTGTTGCAGATGTTGCACCTCGGTTCTTCCGAGGTCACCGCCTTGCAAAGGCCGGCCAACTTCTTGGGAGCAGAAAACATATCTCGCACCCCCGAGCGTTCCACAATTATGTTTAGTTTGTGCGAGAAGCCGTGAACGTATGGGATGACCGTCGTGGTCCTGTGTTCCTTGCGTGCCTTGGGACGTATTCCTACCCGCTCTTCTGTGAGCAACTTGTTTGACAGGCTGCGAATGAAGTTCTAAGGGTATCCGTATGCTTGTAGGCGCTTTACCTGGTCCAGGAACATCGCCTCTATTTTGGTGATGGCACGATCTGAATAGGGCATTCTTCAAAACGACTGTGGCCACTCCGCGTTTCACGAGCTTGGAGTGGTCTGAAAAGTGTGGCAGCAGTGCCTTCTGTGCTCTAGGCGCGTATTCCCAACACACGTGTTCGTCGCTGATCCACAGCATCAGGTCGAGGAATCTTAGAAGCCCATCAGCTGGAAGCTCCCTGGTGAGGACGAATTCGCGAAGTACAGAGGCGAAGGCTTTGAACAAACCTTCAGATAATGCTACGCCGTCATTCCTGTCCCTGTAGATCACCAAGAAGTTGTCCACGTACCTGAAGGTCATCACCACAGGGCCGTCCTCCAACTCTTCCTTCAGGCTTCGGTCGAGGCTGGCCAACAGTAGGTCACTAAGCTGCGGCGCAAGGCAGGAGCGGATGCAGACTCCCTGATTCTGGATGAAGCATTCACCATTGAAGTCGACGAAGGTCGATCGGAGGTAGAACGCCAGTAGTTCCATGAAACCGCTTGCACTGACCCCGCTGGCATTCTGGAAACGAGTGGCTCCATACATGTCGATGCCTTCACTGACCGCCTCGCAAAGGGAACGGTGTGGCAGAGAGTAAAAAAGATCCTTGATGTCGACTGAGAAGGCATTGACGCCACCAGGGCACTCTGCATCAAGAAAGTAAGACACATCTTGTGGTCTCCGCACCAGAAACGGGTCATCAACCTTTAGCAAAGAAAGCGACCTTTGCAGAAACTGCCCAACGACATGTTGCCAAGTGCTGCGCTCAGAGGCGATCGCTCTAAAAGGGACTCCCGCATTGTGCGTCTTGACAGAAAAAAATAGTTTCAGGCTAAGCTTTGGGCATTTCTTCACCGAACTTGCAAGCTTTGTCAACGCAAGCGAGCCCGGACTCTGCGTGCAGCTTTACATAAACCGTTGCAGTGCTTGCCTGCTGACGCCCACGGAAAGTCCACCCTAATTCGGCAAATCCAGCAGTTGGTATTCAAACCGTGACTGTGCAGCTTCTCCTGCTACCACATATGAAACATCCACGCTTCTCTCTTGCCCCTACCCTTCGTATTGCCAGCCATGAACAGATTACCCAAACCCTCCCTTTTGGAGGACCCTTCCGTGACCGCTCCTCTCACGTGCGCCGACGCCGCCGCAACGTCATTTGCCAACGGGGCCACTTTGAGGCTTTTTCACGAAGCTGTACCGACGTCTTCTAATGAAACCGCAACAAGTCCCAGCGTCGGCTTACCCATTGTGTCCACTCCAGTAGGCAATGTGAGACCACTGATACGCGGGGGATATTTATAATGTCAGGCGCACACCCGATAACCGCACCTTCTGTTTTTTTTTCGGGACATTCCCGGAAATGTGTATCGTTACTGCCATCAAAGCTTCGCGGCTACGAGAGGAGTTTGTCAGTGTGATAACAGTTCCCCGAAGCCGCTCGTTTTTTTGCCGCTTGAATCTGATCTTCTGACAAGCGAGACTTTACTAGCAGTCGTCCACCGTCCCCATGGCGACAATTTCTGCCCTCCTTGCGTCACCGTTCTACCTTAAGCGACCCGGAAATCTAGGCGCCGCAGATCCGGGGGCAAAAACTGCGTCGCCTATCTCATAAAACGTCATTGATGTAACTGTAGCAGCCGTCGCTATTATTGCGCTCATCGACGCTAAGGCTGCCGTTTCTGTCAGGGAGGCTAAAATATAGGCCGTTTAAGGATGGTAACGAGGCACATTCGTGACTTCCATAACGGGCCGGAACAGCTCAGCACGTTTGGCCGTTAGCCGCATGCACCGCACCAGCCTCATGCAAAGACTTCCCGTATCGTATCGAGTTTATTGTGCTCTCATCGTGGAGACAACCAGTCATGTTGTTCGGTTTTCCTCTGTAGACATAGCACTGTCAGGAATTGTGCCTATGCGAGGTCGAGTTTTAGATGCGACGCATCTCTTGCTCTTGGGTATGTCCCTTCGTTGTCGTTGTCGTTGTCGCGGCGTCCGCACACCACCTGCGCATGCGCAAACTCTCCTTTGTTCTTCTCGCCAACAGCTGTGTGCAACGCGCTCTCTCTGTCTCATTAGTCATAACAGCTGCGCGCGCTTCGCTGACGCTTCTCTCTCGCATTTGCTCTCGATGCGCATGCGCAACCTTCAAGTGCTGAATATAAAGCGGTGAGCGCGCTGCGCCGGTTCAGTCAAGTGCGTTCGCTTGACTGCGCTTGACTCTGCTTGTGCTTCGCTTGACGACGACGACTCCGTTGCTTCTTCCGATGTAGTGCGATGGAAGCAGCAGTCCCGTCAGCGAAGTGGTTTGACACAATCGAGTACCAGCGTCAATCCAAATGGAGATGGCAACGTTACTTCAACTGAAGACAAGGCTGCGAAGCGACGGGCACGTGACGCTGAACGTTTCACGCGATTTAGAGAATCAACCCCACGGAAACGCCAATTGAACCCCCCCCTCTCCCTCCGATGCGTCGCATCCCATCAGGGTTCCCTCCCGCGAAGATGGGCGTAATTTTTCCTTTGATGAACCCGTCTTACATCAGTTTGCCTCCCTCGTGTTTTTAAAAACTTTTAACCGACGGAATCACCATTCCTGCATTCCACTTACCCCCTTGTGCCTTTATCATGCGGATCTAGCACTGAAGGAAACCTGCTTTTGACGCCGTCTTCTCTCGTCATCCAATGACAGCGCCATCTGCTGACGATACCCGTACCTCAAGGTTAAAGAGGAAACTATCAGATATGTCGTCGCTACTCCCACTTCTTACCCCTGTTTCTTGCTCCACGGTGATTGTGTCGACAGCGCCGAACCGACAGGCTGTGTCGAGAGCATAATTTATCGGCAATTTCTCTGACGTTTAGGCCGTAGCACTCTGTGTTTCTTTTTGCCTGACTACGCCGGATTTCAACGGACGTTTCTATTCTTGCTGTCCAGTCAATCTTACTGCAACAAAGAAGACCAACTTTTGCAGCAACTACGACGGCTTGATTCTTCCTTAGACCCTGCAGACATGTCACTAACTCGTATGTAAACTGGCGTAGAACATCGATACCGGATTCCACGCACATTAACGGCGGCGAGTGCACCTCGTGTAGGCCTGAGAACGTCAAAATTGATGATCAAGTTGATGGCATGCTGCAGCGTGGTGTTATGCTAACATCAGACAGCACATGGGCCTGCTTGGCAGTCATGATGTTTACAAGGGTAAAGACGGCTGTATCTGGTGATCGTCGAGTACCGTCGCCTAAAAGAGGTTCACCCGAAAGGATGTCTACCCATTGCCCTGAATACGGTGAGGCGCTTGATTGGCAGCAGCGAGCTGAATTTTTCACCTCCTGTACTTGCGTTGGGGCTATGGCAGATTTCAAATAAAGAAGCAGATCCACCCGAAGCGGCTTTTGCTACACTGGCGTCTCCTATGAAATTAACGTCCTGCCATTCGGTCATTGCCACGCGCCCGCGACAATCGAAAGACTGATAGACAACGTTGTTAGTGGTTTGAAATCGTAGATTTGTCTGTTCCACCTTGCTAACAGCCGCGGTATTTTTTCAGAAATTTCTCCACGCTTCCGATTTGGCTTGACCAAATACTGACGTGCTTGTTGGCCGTAGAAATACAACAAAATTAACAACATTTAGCTGTTCGGCTCAGAAGCTAAGGACTCTCGGTTTGTCGCCAAAAAAGATGAAGTCTTTCGAGATGCAACAACGCTCCGCGTTGGGTTCGAAAAGGCCCGCAACCCCTTGAAGGAATGCGCAGTCTCATCATTGCCTCCGCATTGCACCCTTTTCCACCAATCGGCGGCGGCCAGGAGACGGAGAAGCCACTCACCGCCGAACCACGCTGAATCTGGCATCACGGGAAGCGCTTCCGCTCTGTGAGGGACTCGTGCGAGTGGCCGTGGACATGCGATATCCCAAGGCATTGCACAGCGCTGCGTTACCGAGAATATAAGTGCACGCACGGGTGTGTTAAGACAGCATGCGCAGGTGACGCGGTGATTGCACCACATTGCGGAGGATCCATTCAACTTGGGGTGACCGCATAAAATACGAAGAATGAGGCAAGGGCCCTGCAAACCCGCAAGTGACGAATGATCGTCTTGAGAGAGGTGGTTGTGCGTCGGATAATTGGCGGGAAAGAACACGGGCCAGTCATTTCGTCTTTAGCCAATGGGAAGTTCCCGAAAGGAAAAGTTTTGTTCTTTGATTGGACTGCTGGGAATCCTTTGTGTTTAGAAGGTCCATATAATATCTTGTAAATACACTGTAAATAGAGCAGGAGACGCATTAAACAGTCTCTTCTCTCAGATGTCGTAGTTGTCTCTTCCTCGAGGTTCTAGAAGATAAGGAGTTCGTATTCATTCCCCATATCAGCAGCGTCCATCTGCCGCTCAACCACCAAGGCGAATGAGAAAAAAGAGAAGGGGAGAACCTGACTCACCGCTACGACGGGTACGTGTCGCATACTTCAGCAACACGACAACGAGGCCTCTGAACACCTACTGTGTCACCAAGGAAGAGTGTTTGACCATCTTTGGGCACTTGCCGGGTTCATATATTACCTGGAAAGGTTGTACTTTTGCATTTTTGAGGGATTATCCTGAATGTTGCTGGCTCTTCTGTCTCCGAGACTCGCCTGGTGGTCCAGGGCGACGGGATCTACGTATAGAGGGCAACGACATTCGTGTCGTGTATCTTTCAGGACGAAGGCACAATCACACCTACGCTTTTGTAGTGGAAGGCACACTACGCTACCTCGGCCAGTCTTCGCGGGGGGTCCAGTTTTGACCTTGAGTGCTAGAGGTCAAACCAAACCCCCTTTCGCCAGCGCCCGGCACGCACCAGCGGTCCGATGGCACGTAGAGATTGGTGGCAGGGGAGAGATTGGCGAAGAGGGAAAGGAAACGTGGTCGGGACCCATGTGCGGGCGTGGTTGAGGAAGGTGAGGAGGCCACTGCTGCAGCGGTAAGCGCGCTCCACGGAGGCAGGCCACGAGAGCGCGTGCGCCGAAGTAGAATGCGCGATAGTAGACGGCGAACATCCGGCCGTGGGTCCCTCGTACACCGGCGAAGCCTAAACAACGCCGTGAGGCGAAAAAGAGGAGTGACGATAATGTTGCGTCCAGCTTCGCTACCTTCATGTATTACGCTTTAGTCTGGCCTCCAGTCTGGCCTCTAGTGTGGCATGAAGTTTAGTCTCCTTCATTTTTTACCGTCTTTTTTAGCGCCCAACGCTGACAGCGCATCCAGGGCTAGTTACATTGCAGTCCCTGAACGCTCAATCCATGTTGTTGTAGCGGCTCAACTACTGCTCAGACGGGCGCACTTGGCTCCTCGTCATACCGCGCCATTTCTGATCGGACGTATGCGCTGGCCGAAACAGTTAGCCTCAACGCACACGCTTCGGTGTCCTTATCGACTTCTTCGACTCGGCTACAACTGGCGAGATACGCACAGCTGTGTTTGCAAGTACGTGCGCTCCTGTACGAACAGTCTAAGGCTCAAGTGTTTTTGGCAACCTTTCTTCTGGCCACCTGCAGCCACTACTTTGCGCAATGCGATAGTTTTATCGCGTTGGGGTGATCTGGCACAAGTCCATGTCCATTTGGCACATGGTACATGTGTCTGCCTTGCATCAGAGCTGGCAACCACTGGGTAGTGGATGCCCTTGACCACCTTACCCAGTACAGCGAGACTGCTTCACTACCCTCTACTATTGTTCATGAAAATATATCGTTCCTGGTTCAGCACTTGATTCTGTGACATGGAGCGCCCCGTGAACTCCTAAGTGAGAGTAGTAGGGTCGTTCTATAGGATGTCGTAGACGCACTTATGGCAGCGTGCGTTTACCCACCGTAGCGATACAGTATAGCAGATGCCAAAAAATGTTCTTAGCGATCGTTTCAATCGTTCACTGGGCGATATGGTGACCATGTACGTTGCTTTGGTCACTGCAACTAGGTTCCCACAATTAAACTCGTAACACAGGCCTGTATTACCGCAATTGTATGCACAACAGGCCACTCTTCATTTTTCTATTTATGGACATGTGCCATCATGCCTGCTCCACGCCATTCTACCGTACCGTTCAAACGCAGCTGAAAACCGGCAGAATTCCAACAATGTCCAGCACGCCCAAGACTCTCGCCAGCTAAATAAAAACTGTGCTCCTGCGCGCAGTTTTTAGGCCTCTATTATGTGCACCTTTAGGTCCCCAGTACGACTTCTGGGCTCTCGGCTCACCTGAATTTGCATTATAACTGACCCTAAAATGTTGGGGAACGTATGTCCCAGGTACATTACATCGCCGAGCCAGTAAATTCTTTTTTCTACCAGCGCCGCCATTTACGCGACACCATCCACGTGAACCCACTCGTCGTATAAGCCCCCCAAATAACCAGAAGTATTTGAAAGGGTGAAGATTGTAAACAGCAGATCAGCACGCGCAGTGAAACGGGCAGTAAAACTCATCGAAGTGCTACCCATCTATGTGATTATGCGGTGCATTGGTTCTCAAGCGAAAGCACCAGTACGGGTGTTTTTGCGCCCGAATAGAAGTTTCTTAAACCTAGGATCTACTTTTCTACGTTCACGCCCTTAGCATAAATAAACAATTCGTTTACAAGGTAAGCGTACGTCGACAATCTCCTCCGCAATATAAATAAATACGTAATATACAGTTGCGCGTGAGGCACATTATGTGATAAACCACTGGCACAGGTACAAGTGGGGAGGCCTGAAAGAGTAAAAATATTCCTGAGGTCATACAGTATCATACCCGAGGTCACTGCGCGCAGCAGCCAATAGGACCTCAGGCCGCCACATACGCGCTTTAGCAGGCTATGCGCGGTAGCATAAACAGAAATGTTACACTTGCGCTTTGCCGCGTTTGCAGCCAATGAGATACAAATTGTAAGTGTGCGCGCTAAAACCATCCCTATAAAATGTTTGGTGATTTTGGCCCCGCCAATCACTCACCTTTGTCTGGATGGCCGACCATAAGCCATCGCCTTGACTCACGCCAACAAGTCTTGGCAAATACTGTTTGTCGCCGTTGAGGGTGAGCACGCAGTATCTTACTTTAGGAGAATGGCCAAAAACAAGAACTGCCGTATAGAATGCTGCAGACACTCGACATTCATTCAGCGGCACTCTAATCTAGTGTACCAGATAGTTGCCGAGCTACATGGTATAAACAATTTTTCTTAGAATTTGATCATAAAAGAAGGGACAGGTAGATAATAAGGAAAGCCTCTATTAAACTTACCAGAAAGTTTCCGGGGTTGAAACCTGCTTTTAGCCGTCTGTTGTACACGATGTCTTTATAATACGCAGTAGATAACAAGTAAGTAAATAAGAGCTAGGCCTAAACTCACGTCACAGCAGATAGCGACTCCCCTTGCTCACATAGCTATATGCCGCTAGGCGTTTATTTCTGGCAGTTACACAAAGTGTTAGAAATGAGGATTGATATTATTTTAGTAGGTAATTAAGGGGATATTTGCTTAACGCCTGCGCAGGTCAAATTTACCGAGGATGGTATTGTACGCTTGTCGCTACACATTCTTTCATTATTTGACAAAACGTTTCCACAAACTCAAAATTCCTATTCACTCCTTTATTCCTTTGGGTTACACCAGCAACGTAAAAATATTCTCTCAACAAGGGATGTGCTTGGCCTGCTTCAGTTGCGAGTGAGAACATGTACGCATATATTTCACCTAGCACCAAACGCGGCTGATTGTTTTTAACTGTAACTCAGAAAAACGCAGCAAACATCCTTATTCCAAACTCTGCACGAATGATGTGCAGCAGAAATTCATCCAGCGGCATTATTACAATCCCTGTTTTCAATATTACAGTGCCACTTTCTTCTTATCATCATGGAGGAAACTAAGGAAGCAAAGAGAACGAACAAGGTCTACATCGGTGACTGGGCTGAAACCTCTGAATCCGGGGAGGCGTACGCTCGTGTGACGGAAGACTTGAGGACTGCGAAGGGTGCACTCCTGAAATTTTTTGCGGCGGCGTTTCTCACAAGTTGTCCGCCCCCTACGGACGGGGAACGAAACGAGGGTGCGCGCGGTCGGTGCCTCGACATCGGCTGCGGCCCAGGCGGGTACGTTGGCGACATTTTGTTCCCAACTATGTTTTGTGTTCAAGATTTTTTCATCAAAACTACGCGCGAGTTGTACTGCCATAATTACTGGCCTGGCTTTTTGCAGGTGTCCTGTTTGGCTGAAAATTTCATTTTTATTGTCAATGTAGCCTCTTCCTTAAAGTAGCATATCTAGAACGAAATCATGCACAGAATGACCCAAAATATTGTCAAGAAGGCCAAACCAAATAATGCTAGAAATTTATAATTTAGCTGCTAATCTTCTTGTCGTCAAAACGGGCGAAAAAGAAGATAAAATCAACACCACCAATCCGATGAATATATTTCTTCGATATAAGATGTTGCTTGTGACGTTCTTGGTGCAAATGAACATATCGAAGAACATTTGAATCATTGTTTTAATTCCTTCAGAAATGTTAAATATTCTTGCAGAGGTTATGGCGTCGGGGATACCAATACCAGCTCTATGGGATCTTTGTATACCGACTGTGTGGCAGTGTTTTAGAAGATTTCAGGGTTTATTGAGTGTCACAGAGTTCATCTTGCTACAAACAGCTCAAACCGTAGCAATGCAGCCAAGCAGGAGCCAAGGTTCACAACTAAATTTATTGAGACCGCGACATAGGCATTCTACAAAGAATGATCATACCTCGCAGGTACCACAGAAGCATTTTTGAAGTTTACATTGAAAAAACCTAACTCAAAAATCTATACGAAAATTCAGAGCGCAACAGTTTTCGCTAATACGAGGGTTTGATAAAGAAGGCAAACGTTTGATAAAAAAAACGCTTCAGCCAGGTTGCGGACGAACCAGATTTTGTGCTTATAACATCGCTGTTCATACCCTAATACACCACCACAACCAAAAATGGCCGAGTAGCTGCTCCTTTCGTTGAAAATTTCGCCGAACGGCGTTATTTAACTTCCGCCCCTGCAAAGTAAAGACCTCCCTTCTCTCTCACGCTCACCTCTCATGCTGTTCCATTCCCGTCGCGTTCCTCCCAAGAGAACACGGTAGGGGTTCGCTCAAGACAATTTAAAGTTACCGCGCTGTACTGCCCCAATTCGGTTGTCTCGATGCCAGCGCTGCGGTACGGCGGAGACGCGCGGGAATTGAGGTATCCTACTGCAACATTTTACTACAACCACAATGCCCTACTGCATCAGCGTTCCAAGTGGAACGTGGATCCCACCTTTGGTTGGCGTTGCCGTTTGATTTCTTAAATGCCGCCAGGAGGTAGCGCTGGCAACAGCAGGCTACGGTGTTCTGCCATTGATGTAGTAGTTCATTTGCTATAGCAAAAACCAAGCATCCTCGAATATTTATAAAGGAATACTGCAAATGCCACTGATCTATTTTCTGTCTTATATTTGCGTAATGTCTTGATCTTGTTCAACAATGTTGACAAGTACGAACACCGACACCAAACTTAGGTGTTTAGATTTGGCTGTGAGTATATAAGACTATAGCGAATATTTTATTTCACTTTGGCTGGATGGCTGAATGGAGTAACAGACAGAAAGACCGAAATTTCTACGTTTTAGAGCCCCAAGAAAGACTAAGATCTCTAAAACTGATCTGCTCCCTTAACCTAATGGTCAGAAATCTGCCCCTCTGTCCTATATATACTCGTGGCCACCAGAAAATAGGATAGAGAACACCACACCAATGGCGCAAGACATACACAGTTGTTTACGTCTTACATTGCTGGATGGCCCTATTACCCGAAAACAAATACGGGTGTTCACGGGCCATTGGGGAGCATGGGCGTTGAAGAAAAAAAATCCCAGGCTCTCTCCACTAACGTGAAACCTGTGATGGGGCGAATCATGCAGTGTATAAGTGTATTGAAAGACTCCAAGTCTTTCTCTGGCAACACGGCGAGTGCTGATTGGGTGCCGGATAAGCACCGGTGGGAGGAGTAAACGCGCGCTTGCTGAGGTGGTGGCGCCTTCTCTTGCGTTGAACCTTATTTTAGAAAAAGACTGAGTGGCAGACTAGCCGTAGGTTTTGTTCGTGTCCCACGCCACAGCATGCGCTCTGTAACAGGGCGTTGAAAAACGAGTGCCGCCGTGTTTTGTTTTAGTACGCCTTACGTTCGAGCGCGAGGCGTTGGGAAACCAGTGTGCTGGTGTTTAGTACCGTGACTACCGGAGACGACCGGAGATGCTGATCGCCCGAACCCCGAAGGTGCTTCTATAACAAAAATTCTGTAATGGCGGATTCATCGATTGTCTGGCATGTAGCTACGACAAAAGCGATTAGCCGTTTCTAGCCGTTCAAGACTACAACATTTAGTTATACACGGCATCGTCAACGGACCAAGCTATGTGTGATTGTCCAGTCGAAAAGAAGCATTCATTGTTTAGATACACCCAGCTAGCGTGTAGAGAAATGTAATTCTACGTACCTGCCGTACAACGACAATTAGGACCAGCAGCGGAATGCGCTGAAAGTCGAGAGACACAAAAGACGCGACGAGATACCTCGAGGGAAACTGTCAGTAGCGCCTAATTTGGCGACGTCCCCTAATGGGCAAGAAAAGGTCACTGAGGTATGGCTGCGCTCTACCACAAGAACTATCACAAAAAATGTAGGGTGTTCCATTCAATGTGAAAGATGTCGGAAGTGCAGAACGGTGATTCGCAATGATGGGCTCTAGTGACGTCACCCGCTCATTGCTATTACCCAATGCAATTCACATTTCCCGCCTTCGCAGTTCTCGAGCGCCCCCTTGCCTGAAACTGCGCGAGTGGGAGTGCACTTCTTTGTGTGCTTGGTTTTACTCGCGCATGTGCCGGTGTTGCACTGCCACTTTTGTCGCTTACTATCAAAAACCAACCCAACGAGCGTTCATTATTAAATGAACGAGTGCCTCCTTCTCGTGTAGGAGCTGTCAATCCTGCCCGGATGTATACCAATTGCCTGCTTGGAAAGACGATGTTAGCCCGTAATTCCTCTTCAGCCTGAAGAGCTTTCTGAGTAATATTTTGGCCTGTGTATTTTGTGCCTAAGCACTGGCGAATCACCGCTTGCCAGTATAAGTATGGAAGGGGGACAAGGACAAAGGGGAGGGGCATGCACGCATCCCTGGGCTTCGTTCGTGCCGTCGTCGATGACATACACGTTGTTCTGGAGGGAGATTTGAACCTAGGGCGGCATTCGTATTGGTGTTGATCTGCAAAACGTCTCTTTGGCGCTGGTTAGTCACGACGTAGTTGCCTTTCCGCGGTGTCTCACCAATATATGTCCTGCGTTGGCTTTCCGTCGGCTTTCACACGTGCAATCGGCTTTCAGCAAACCACGACTCGCTCCAAGGGGACACTGGAGCCGACATTAAATGGACAAAACTCATCATTTCACCGAGTGACGCCTGACATCCCTATCTGACCTGGCTGCGGTCGTGCGTGGGTAAACGTTTTGGGTTGCATGGTTACACAGATAGAAAGCGGCCTGCGATGCGGATTTGAAAGGAAGAGCCCCACGTTTGTTCGCTAGAATAAAGCTACAATCCTTTTAAGTTGTATTCCGAATTTCACTGGTCGTGTTGTGTCCTTTTCAGGTCCCGCTATGTTTCCGCTGTTCCATAATAAAAATTATTTTATTCTGTGCACTCTGTGGGCTGCGTCAGCTTCGCCAGTCTTGCAGCATCACAAAGTGAAAGGGCACGAATTATCTAGGGCGCAGCCCGTTGCCGACCGTCTCTGGGCTGAGCTGTGTCATTGTCGTAATCGAGTGAAAGATGGAAAGACCGAATAGCGAAAGACGGCAAAGGAGGAAATTGGCTGCGAAATTGCGAAGTGAGGGCGGTTCGCCCAGGTGGCGCGAGCGCTCTACGAAAGTGCGCGATGGGGGAGGAGGCGGCGCTATGCTGTCCCCGCACGAGACGCTCGTCTGCGCAGCGCTCGCGAACACGTGAGGGGGGCGTTCGCGTGACCATGGTAGGCGTTCCCTGCCTAAACGCGGGTCGCGGTCCCATCCTGAAACGCACTTCGCGCCGCCGATGCAGAGGCTGATCATTGCTGCTGTCGAAAGGACTCACGATTGAATACTGCGCAGCGCATTGCTGCTGCACCTAATTATTGCAGTAGGGCCTATCGTAATCACCTGAGAAAGTTTTATTCGAAATGAGTAGGCATGAAACGAAGCAGTGGTCACTGCCCACGGTGTCTGGTAAGGAGCGCGAGTGTACATTGTGCACTGCAGTGAAAAGGTTACATCGAGAGAGTCCTCCTTACACTCTTGCCAATTCTTATCGGAGTGGTGAGGTCGCTCTGAAGTAGAAAAGTACGGTAATTGCAGCTTGAAGTGAGGTCCTGCCTATGTACAATGTTTGAACATAGTTCCAGGCAGATCAGGGTATTGAAATCACCGACAAATACTAGTGGGTCCTTTATTGCTACGTTTCTTGCTTCGTGAAGCAGCGCTTCTATTACTTTTAGAGTTCCGATGCAAGGGCTTTAAATTTTCAGCACGTCATGGCTGGGATGACATGGTTGATTTCAGATGATCTCCACAAATGTGATTGCCATTCATCGCGGAGGTTGGTGCGATTTGGTGCGATGGTCTTTGTTAATGTTTGATTGATTTATTCTAGGGTTTAACGCGCCGATGCAACGCAGGTGATCAGACGCGCTCTAGTTGACGGCTCCGGATTAATTTTT
This sequence comes from Haemaphysalis longicornis, assembly GCA_013339765.2. NCBI lineage: Eukaryota > Metazoa > Arthropoda > Arachnida > Ixodida > Ixodidae > Haemaphysalis > Haemaphysalis longicornis. The sequence continues at coordinate 33,205 of JABSTR010000584.1, read as the reverse complement.
AGATGCAGAGCATCTGATTCACTCGCCTTGTCCCTCCGGCGTCGTCGTCATCGTCGGCGTTGTCCGCCCCTCCCCCATTCTCCTCGCCGCGCCAGCAGCGCTCTCCGCCGCTCACCCCCTCTCCTCTCTGATAGCAAACACTCTTTCGCGAGGGGCATTGGATTGGATTCGATTGGATTGGCTTGGCTTGGCTTGGCTTGGCTTGGCTTGGGTTGGATTGGATTGGATTTGGATTGGATTAAAGTGGATTGTGTTGGATTGTGTTGCGTCATAGCCGCGGCACGTTGCGTCATAGCCGCGGCAGACGCGCTGGGGCCGGCGCATGTGCAGTACTCTCTCTTCCGCGGTTTCCTGTCCTTCGGGCGCGCTGCGCATACAACCGGTGTGCCGTTCTCCGGCGAAGCAACATCCACGCTTGGCTCAAACACCTAGAGTCCACGCCGCTTTACAAGTACGCCAACGTCGTCATCGACTGGGACCGGCTTACGCAGTCCCCTCAACGTTATGCGCGCTATAAAACGCGGTCCCTTCGCCGCTCCGCCTATGCGTCGCATCTACACAGGGGTTACCGCGAGGGGAGGTGGGAATTTTTACCCCCTGAGACCTTTAACGTCAGCTGAAATTTCGTACACACGGGAGTTTTTGCTTTTCGCCTTCATCATAAAAGCGGCCACTACGGCTGAGAAACGAACCCGCGTACTCGTGCTCGAAGGTGTGTGTTAGTATACAGTGTGCCTTTCCTCTGTGGGTCATGTGCTAACGTTTCGTAGTGTCTTAACCTTGGAGTTGGGATATTTGGTTCTTGTATCGCGATAATATTAGTGGGATTTGATGAGATGAATAGGGCCAGTTGGCTGCTTTAGTTGTTGGTTTATTTATGTTGGTAGATTGTCAAGGGCCTTATTTATGTTGGTAGGTTCTCAGGGGCTTGGATTTAAAGTTACTAACTCTGACCTGTTTTGGTGTTATTCTGTGGCTCGCAGTTTTCTGGGGCGGGGGGGGGGGGCAAATAATGCGGGGGAGGCGTTTGTTTCCTGCGAGTGTTTTTCTTTCAGACATTCGTTGGCTTCCCAGCGTTTTCCTTTCCGAAGGGCCGTCATGCCGCTGTTCATTTTCTCGCCAAGAGCGAAGGTTCCCTTTTCTTGCTCGCAGATTGCTTAGTGTAAGGAGCCGAAGTGTTTTTTGCACTGTTTGAGAGGTGACCAAGCTTGCGCCAAATTTTATACCGGCATGTTTGTAAGTGTTTCTAGATTCTATCGGAGTTCTATGATATGGCGCGCGGTCTGTTCAGTCGAGCCTTTTGCGTGTTTAGCTGTTCGTTCAGCTGCTTATTTTTGTTTTTGACTTGTTTCATACGAAGTTCATTATCCAGCACTGGGGTGGTTGTACTGGCAATGAGGGAAAGTCGTAATATGGGCCGACTGGTGCAGCGACAACACAGGACCAGCTCACTTGCTGCATTGTGGAATGCTGCTGCCCAGTGAGGGATTCGCCTCCCTTGTGAAGCCTGGATTGAACTTCTGGTTACTGGTGTATGGTCTGCGGTAGGTACATTAGTAATGCCGGAGCGACGTGATCCCGAATGTGTATAAGCGACGTCGACAGACGGAGGTTCTACCGCACTCTTTCTTGCCATTGGATACTTGAGGCTGCACAGTTAGCACTTCGGGATGCATGTGGGCTCCGGTTTTATGTCACGCTCGTGACACTATGCACATAAGGACACTTCCCGTGTGGGAAAAACATTTCCTCGGTCGTAAATGTCGCCAAAAAGTTCGCGCCACTAGATATACCGGCGGTTCGGTGGGGAGCACCGATGAAGCCCATCCACATGGATTTAAAAACATATAACGTCTTTCAAAAGTCCGTATACTGGAAGGGTACTTTTCGAGCAATCGGCCTTGCACTATTCTGGGCCCATATGAAGCGATGAGGTAGGGTAACTGTTCTTTTATTTTGCCGGGATCCAGACTATGTGCACTTTGATGACACTGCCGGGAAAGTGCGTGATCTAGGACAGTACGGTCGATGTTACTGCTTCGAGTGGTAGGGATGACACTGCACTGAGTATATCAGCACACTTCAAAGCGGGCATGCGGGTGATAATGCGCTTTGGCACCGCTTGCACCTGGATGACAATCTGTTGGTTGAAGACGGTTTCCGGTATTGTGCCGGCTGTGTATATTCCCGCTGTTATCTGGCAGTCGTGCCAAGCTGCTAAGGGGAGCCCATCTTATGTGGAGAGCAACGAGAGCCCGGGGGCTTACCTTGCACATGCCCAGCGTTTGTTTAGAAGATTCCCAGGTTGCTTAGCTCTTTTGCTGGGCGAAGGTCGCCTGGAAATTGTTTCCACAAGCTAGACTTTGGGTTAGGGCGTCCGTTCAGTTCGTCGTGGTTCATTGTGTCTTCCATAACGCTGGTATGCGTCTTCGGAAATTCATCATGCACCGGAAGCATCGGCTCAGCCGTCGCAGCTGCCATGGCGGGGCAAGCCTTGTTTCCAAAAACGCCTTCTGGTGTCAGGGCTCTGCGAAGTTTGAAAGCGTTATATGAAAGCGTGACGTTTTGCGGCTAGCGGTGCCAATTTAGTGTGGGAAAAAACAGGAATATTGGTGATGAGTGTAGAGCTTATGCACTCCTGCCCAAGACTAGGTGTTTGCCTTTGCGCAGAAGCAGCGTCAGAAAGTTACTGCTTCAGGAAGAGGCAGATGCAAGTTTTGCGTAGAGTGGACTATTGATAGTTGCAGCGAGCAAAAGAGAAAGTAAATCATTTTGCAAGGACGGTGACGTGCTGCCTAAAACGCTCATCAACAACCGTTTTAAGACTAAGACGCGTTCCAACAAACTGGGTGGTGGCTCTGCAATGACCTATTACCCCTTGAGAAATTTCTCTTTTCGCGCAATCTAACACACGGGATTTCTCCGTCAAGAATGCAGTGAAAGAAAAACACGAGCTGAAAGTCGAAACGTCATTGATTTTTTATTTAAATTTTTTGCAAACTTACCATTCATGCACTGCAGCCTTCACCGTGTGTTGGGCTAATTAGTTTTCTGTTCTCTGTGCTTAATTTTGTAAAAACGGCTTCGATCGGTGCCTTTGCCAGGGCAAAACTTTCCATTTGTGCCTAGAAGTTTAAAGAGTAAGAAATAATATGTATAGGTTTTGTAAACTACATATATACATATTGTAAGGAACAGGATCAGATTCAGACCTTTACAATTTTAATCTCGCTTTTTTGGTGCAGCAATTTGTGATTTTAAACAGAGAAAATGACCAAACGAAGTCATTTCTCAAGCGGTGATTTTTAATAAAAATTTGTAAAATCTGCGAGTGCCTACCCCTTCGTTAGACGATCGGCTGTCCTAAAGCCACTTACAATAACGATAATGCAGATTTCATATAGGAAAGACACTTTGAACAAACTCAGTTGGTGCTTGACTAGTACACCAGTTATTTAACCGTGTATTACAAAACAATGTGGTCGAAGCTTTTTTATGCCAACGATATTAGTTATTTCAGAAACGTTGATCAGAATCGGTTAAATGGTTTAAACGTTCAAACCGCAAGTCCCCTTGTGTTTACCCTCAACTCTGCAGGTTTACTGTAAATCACCTCCTACCCTGTTTACCCGTATGGTGCAAGAAGGTTGTGGCCGTGGACAACTCGGACTCTATGCTACAACTGGCCCGAGAAAAGCAACCACACCCAAATGTTGAGTACAAACATATGGACATCGCCGTTGACGAAGACGTTGCACGCTTCTATGCGAACGAGGGCTGCTTCGACATGGTGTGTTCCTTTGCCGCCCTCCACTGGATATCCGATCATCACCAAGCCATTCGCAACATTGAAAAACTCGTAGCGCCCGGCGGAGAATGCTTTATTACTTTTGCAGGAAGTATGCTTCTGTTCGACTTTTTCGCCGCGTTGATGGCGTCTCCACGCTGGACAAAATATTCTGAGGTAAGTTGCGCACAATCATGGTTAATATTTATGGAAACATTTCGAAATATCGCTATCCGACTTGGACGCTGTTTTCAGCATTCTTGACTCTAGTGAAAAGGTAAATAACGCTGTCTCGTGATGAGCGTTCGTCGTGAACGCTAGTCCTGGCATCAAGGTACAGGACGGGCTTTTCTAAATAGCGTTCTAGAGAAACGATCACCGCACGCTCCATCACTTTCTTACATAACTAGCCAATGCCACTAGGCTGTAGCACGAGATGCCTCGTGGAAATTTGCCAGGCGTCAGACAGCCACATAACTACTACTTTTCCAGTGGCTTGGGACATACCAAGAAAATGAATACAAGGTGTTGAGGCACGACAGACCTTTTTTCTTGCTTGCTGAGATGACAAAGTGAACAGTCTGTGATGCTATCACACCCAGCAGCTGTAGCAAGAGCTAAAGCAAAGAGTACTATAATGATCTCTTGTGGCGTAAAGGGCACGTCCAGGTGGCTATCCGCCATAGACGAGCACAGCGATGTAGTGCTAGAATGCATTCAGCATTGTTTCACGCAACGTGAATGCCCAAGTCTTCGGAAATATCTATGTTTATGAGGTACTCGAAAATTTCCAAAGGTCGCAATGGATACTCTTGTCGGGGGGTAGATGGCAATGCACGACGACCTCTCATGTGCTAGAAAACGGCTTCCGTGTGTCTAATCTAGAACAGAATGATTTCCAGCGGTTCCAGTTAAGCTTCTCTAAATAACGCCGCACAAGATTGCGCCCTCTACCAGACGCTCGCTGATTGGAGATAGCCTTTGTCTGTCTTTAACTCCTTTCAGCACGACGTTAAACAGCACTCAGCACTCGGTGCTAAGCTTACCTGGATTGCTTTTCGAGAACAATAGGGCACTGCGTGAAACATCCATTCTTGCTTGGACAATGTTGAGTTGAAAATCAGTCAGTGAGGCTAAGGTATTGCAGAAAACTACTACAGAAGACCGGAGCAGATGCCAATGCGTGTAACGTCGTATCCGTGTATGTAACGTCCTATCCGTGTATGTGATGAACTTTGATACCCCACTAACTGTACATATGTGGGCACGTGGTCACTTCCGTAGGAGTCAACATCAATGCACCACGCAGCTGTGGATAAAAGAAGGTAGATATGTGTGGGAAGTCAAGGCAGCTTCTCCAAGTTCCACCATGAGGAAAAACCACCTGCATACCACCACTCAGAATGTCTAGGTCGTGATTGTAAGTAAAGTTCGCAAGAAGTCACCCTCTTGTGGTGCCCAAGATGCTTCCTTGAGCTCAAGGTGCGCACTAAAGTCACCTTCAATGATGTGAGGTCTGGTGCAGCGGTCAATAATCAGGGCTAAGCAGTTATTACCAAATCCTGCACTGGGCGACACATATCCAGATATCCCTAAAATGTCCTGGGTTTGAATTGCACCGTTACAGCAACATCTTCATTGCTGGTATGTGCTGGAACTTGGTGCCGAATCTAGGTTAAATGAGTGCCAATGCAGAGTAACACTTTTCTGTGACCTCCTTCGGCATCCGACAAAAAATAATGTCCATATGGTCGACATGAATTGGCTCCCAGATCAGAATAACTAGAAAGTGATATTTCAACACCGTTAACGACCTGCCTAATAATATTTCTTCTTCTATTTGCCTCTTTGCTGATGATTTTCTGCTTTACCGTAACTTTACTAGTTCCTCTGACTAGTTCCTTAATATTTCTATTTGGTGCAAACTTTGGCATATGGAGCTCAACATAACTAAATGTATAGCGATGAGGATATCCCGTAATCAATAATTTCTTCGGGCTATTTTCTTACAATACCCTATAAGAGTCCGTTGTCGAATATAAATACCTTGGTGTCCACATAGCTAACAACCTCTCCTGGTGTCGACATATTGCTTTTATAACATCTAAGGCTAACCGCATGCTTGTATACTTAAAGCGAACTTTTTCCTTAGATCCTTCTTCTCTCAAAAAACAGTCATATGTTACTTATGTGCGCCCCATACTAGAGTATGCTTCGTCAAATTGGGATCCTGGATATACTAATCTAACTAACCAACTTGATGCTGTACAAAACCTTTCTGTGATATTCATACTTTATAACTATCATCGTACGGGCAGCGTAACTTCTATGAAATTCAGTCCGAACCTAACTCCTCTCGCTACACGTAGGAAACTGTCCCGTGTTTGCCCGTTTCAGAAAGTGTATCATAATACCATGTAATCAAATCACGCTGGACACAACCCACACGTTTCATATCTGAACGTCTTGACCATCGTCACAAAGTTCACATCCTGCACCAAAAAACTGTCACCTACTCTCATTCTTTTTTTTCGAAAACGTGCCGTGCGTGGAACCACCTGCCTGCTTCATTAGCTTGCATTACTAACCCTGACCATTTCGGGTAACCATTGTCAAATTAAAAATTGCTGTAAATTTTTTTCTAAAACCTAATAGTAAGTATTGTTTTTTCGTTTCTCGTTGTTTATTGTTTCTTTTTTAGTGCATTGTATCCTTGCGTCGATCCGCCGTTACTGTGTTGTTTTACGGTGAATGATGTGCGCTTACCATTTGCTTTTCTTTTGCTCCAAGTGTGATAGCGTTTTTGGCTGCTTTTATGGCATTTATTTTACCAGGTATTTTTCAAATTTATTGTATATTTTATGTGTACAATCGCTAAAACTTGTCGCACGCTTTTGACATCTTGTTTTACTTTTATATGAACCTCTCCCCTCTACAATGCTTGTATGCCCTGAAGCTACAACGATGAAATAAATAAAAAAACAAAAAATTAATATTCATGCTCATCTTATGGCGTCCCGAGATTTTAAGCTAAGGCGTTTTTTTTTATGAACCGGAAATATATTAGCTAGACGTCAGTTCTTTAAGAAATATGGAAATAATATCGTCAATAAACAGTGTACTTGTAATTTAAGAAACAGCAATTTGCTGTCCAGGAGCTGGTTTTGCAAATGAATCCAAATATATTGTTCTTGCGAAACCCCCCCCCTCCCCGTTGACTCGAAAATGTTAACCTGATTCATAAACTTTTTACGTGTACGCATTTCCTTAATTTCTTTGCGGGGCAGCACCTTGCGAAGTTGGTTCCTGTTACGCATGGGATGGACAATATTTCCAAGCGTTGCTACGCCGCAAGTCTTTTGGACGGCGTTGGTCTTACTCCCCTGGCCTGCGAAGTTTTCTTTGAGTGTCCCGTTTTAGGCACCTCCGTGGAAGAGGTTACTGGTACGTAAATCATTTTAATACATATTTTACCGCGTTTCCTGATACTGCTATTGAACTGTCATGGAATACGTTTGTTATGCTTAAAGCCGCGCCAGTAAATTTTTTAAAGTTCCTTTGTGTATTAGGCTACCCGTTTTGAGAAAAATCGTCGTCTCTGTCTCTCTTGTCCTCTTTAAAAATCAAGTACGATTCTGTCAAAACGGCAATGATGGGGAAACGGGAATATTTGCAAAATTAAGTCGAACATCCAAACGAACCAACACTCGGTCGAAAGTATTATGTGAGACTGTGACCTATATATTCAAAGTGTTTGTTAGTGGGATGGTTTACTGTAGTGCGCGTGGGCTCACTAGTGCTTTGCTGCTACGGGAATTCTATGTTTTTCGTAACGTTCAACCATTGACGTCGATGCATGGAGGGGTGCATTTTCTGTCCAATTTATCCCGTCCACACACGCCTCTCCTGATCCAATCTACTTCGACCGTAACGAAATTTAGCAGTTTGATCGAAACGGGCTTCGCAAGGTACCCAGGTTTTATATGTACCACGAAAAGCGTCACCCACGATCATCACTATCGTCAACGGCAGTCGGAGTTTCTCCAATGCGTTTTGGGTGAACTACAGACGACATCAACCAGAGGCCCAAAGCTTCGTCTTAAAAACAGGATTCATACGATAGAACTTCAACTCGAGTCTCCAGAGTAGCACCTGAAGCGCTAGCACTGCTCTGTCTCCGCACGTTGCGAGCGGTAAAAGGAAAGTTTCTCTTATCGTGGCACACACCAAATTGCGGCATGAACAAAAATCAGGTACGTTGTAGGGGGTATTATGCCCGCTTCTCAAAGTTCGCAGAAGAATGAATTAGAGTAAAATTAGTTGTGGAATAATGTTTACCACATGACACCAGAACGACAGCAATCACACAGCAGCAGCGCCAAATCATACCTTTTGAAATATTGTAAAATGTTCTGGCCTCTTGAACGGCGGCGCAGGCCACAAGATGACAGGCAATGTGCGTAAGCAGTCCTGCGTGTGTATCGTTGACGTTGTCCGGTCGTCTTGTCACTTGCGCTGTGTTTGAAGATTCATTACCAACTCACCCAAATTTTTACGTGTGCTAGTGTGCTTGTTGAAATAATTGCTAGCAAAAAATAACGTAGAGGAAAGAGACGTACACAGGATGTAGATAGATAGAAGCCGGCCCAAAATATTTAGGCCAATTAACAGAGATACCAAAAGAAACAAGAAGTTGGATGTATGATGTAGCAGTAAAGCAGATGTAATAGGCTTCCCAAGGCTTTCCCCTCAATGCAAGGAAGCTGATTTTGGGGCGCCAGCGTTTTTGAGAGCGTATCGACTTCTCAAAAACGTCTGCAGAGGAAAAGGTTTTGTAATAAAAAGTCCGAATTTCGGGAAGAGGGCTCAGTTAGGATTTTCCCAATTTAAACAACCTTACACATAGTATACCCTGCAAGGGAGGCCCACATTTTCACGGGTGGTACGCCGAATAGGATAAAATTGAGATTAGTGAATGTCCTCTCAAATTCTAGAATGGAAAAATGGGACGCGAGGGTTGTCGTGGTAATTCTTTACTGCTTTGTGCCCACAGCGGGTAGTGACAAATTGAATTGTCCTCGATATGGCCTCCTGGTTTTTTCATTGCAACAGGCGTTACAAGAAGACCAAACTTGGTTTCAAAAAAAGAAAATGATTTCCTTGCGGTTTACTAGACTGTTGCCGGTCATAAGTTGTATGCGTGCAAAGGCGCAATGCACCTGAATTACAGGTTATAAGGGGAAACAGAAAGAACCGAAATAGCATTTCCTTTCCGTATGCCATTGCCTAGGAGATCCTCCTTCCAACGAAACACTTTTTTACTGAAGAGAAATTCCGCCTTTCCACATTTGTCATATAATATAGAACAAAATAACCCAGAATTTTAAAAGTCGTAAACAATCATTGTAGGACTAGGCAGGGTATTTTATCTTCCGTATGGTATTAGAGGAAACGTAAAGTCAAGTAATCCCCGACTGTATTTGTGATTTTCGCAATTAAACACCAAGTTACAGAAAGTTTGGGTGGCAATAGCGCTTACTTAGAAATGATCATAAATTAACAGAGGAGATAAATCAATCCGATGTGCAGGCGCTCATTCCCCGACCACGCGTGCGAAACGAACACTTCATCACAATCCCGAGGTTAGAGTTGAAAACTTCGGTCATGGGGACTGGTGGTTAGCTAAGCCTCATGGCGCTGCTCGTTTTTTTTGTTGTTGTCGTTGCGCGCGGGATGTACATGCGATGTAACCGAAAGACTAGTCTTGTGAATGAAAGTGTCCTGAGGAGAATGCTGCTGAGCTAGCCAGAAAGCGGTACGCCCGTTTCTGGGCTTGCGCGCTGGGTGTGAGCAGAAGACTGAGACTGTTGAGTGACGGGAATTCTCGAAGGGAAAAAGACAGTTCTGTCTCTCTGTCACGCGAAAATGGTGCTGCACTGTGCAACACCGCCTGCTTCGGCTGTGCGCTTCCGCTGTGTGTGCCCTGTATGTGTGTAAGAGCTTGCCGTGGACCTGAACGAAGTTATACCACCTCTAGATCAAGTGGCGAAGTCGCGTGCGAAGATCGAGGTAAATGTACAAATCTTACGCGGTTTCACGCCCACTCAGAATGCGTAACATCATTTATTAGTCTACTGTCCTTTAACCAGCGAAATTTTACTCCTCATGTTTTACTCCTCACTTTTCTCCTCCTTACCTCTGCACTACTCATTTCGGTTTAGTTACGACGCGTGGGCTTTCATTAGGCTGTTTTCTTGCCGCGGAATAAGCGGTGGCTGGCATGAATGTCTTCATTCAGTGCTGTGATATGTACTATGTGACATCTACTCATTCCTACTCTTGTATATTTCGCATCGAAGACAAGCAGAACGGGGGCTAAAGAGTAAAAAAGCAAGAAAAGCTCGTCTTGTTCACATCTTGCACGCCCAGTCAAGATAGTGTTGATGGACCATCATGCCCGGCCAGTGCGTGGGGCACTCGACGAGAAGGAAGTGGAGAGTACAACAAATCAGGCGCAGTAGGTCAAACCCCTGCAGCAATAGCCAACCCCTCGTGCCACATCCTGTCAATTGTTGCGCACACACTTCCCAGATTCGTGCCAGCACCAACCACATTTTCTCGTTGTAGTGACCACCCATCTTTGCCCCGTGGTGAGAGGCTGAATGCAGGCAAAGAGTAACGATAGGTTTATTTCGGTTCCCTGAGAGCACTGCGGCTGACATTGGATATGGGTTTGATCCTTCCTTCAATAATTTACGCAACTGTTGTGAGAGGAAGAAACGTACGCGCGAAAGTATGGGCTTCGAATAGCTAAAATCTGCTAAAACAAGTTTCGCGCAGCCTATCAAACCAGAGCTTGCCAGGCGCAGAGAAACACACTTCATTGCAGCCTATTCCAAAATATCCTTTTTTCTGTGTAATGCCTGTCGATCAATAAAATTCGTCCACCTTTGCGACTTAGATACGAAGATTTGGGTAACGGCGGGCCTGGTGGGCCTCGCTAGCTTTAGCTTGGTTTTTCTGATGTCTGTCCTTTTTAAGCGTATATCGGACAGTGACGCTCCACGTAGTCGGTCTTAAGTAGAACATCTTCACGTTAGAACTTATTTCATCACTAGGCAAAGCCAATCCCTAACTCGCGCCTCCCGAACCTATCATTTGTCTACTTCAACCCAGCCGAAGTCCAAAGCGAACGCCTTTGCTGCGACCCCAAAGCAAATGCTGAGCAATCGCAATGCGATGATAGCTTATTTGGATAAGCCGCAGTTTCTTCATGAGGGACCCACCTTCAATTGCAACCATGGGACAAGCTTTTCTTCTTGTTAGGCCCGCACTCCCCAACCCTGCTCGTCACCGCTTTCCTTCTCGCCTGTTTCAAACTTCTTGCCCTGGCATTTTTATCCCTTCTTATTTGCTGTGCCGTGTTCTGAGCCACGCCAGGCACGCTTGGAACTCAAGATTAGACACCTAGGCTGTAATGCACCTTTCTGCCTACTGATTTTCCCGCCCAAGGAAAGTGATGAAAAGCGTCGCCACGCCATGTATATCATATAGCCACTTCAAGTTATTATGTAATGCCTGTATGCTTCCTTGAGCCAAATTTTAGTTAAGCCAAATTTTCTACTTTTTTTTGCAGCTTTCCAGTCGTTAGGGTAGGCTCAAAACTTCGCACTACGCTTACAACATACGACAAGAGAGTCCGGTTCACGCCTTGACCACACATTTTCTCGTGTCCGAACTCTGAGTCCTCCGTCCACACATTGTGTGGCGTCGGCTCGACTCAGTGACCAGCAACATAATGTATTTTTAGGAGAAAATGGCTTTTAGAGATCTTCTTGACGGGGAAATACCATGGTCAGTCGTATTCTGCAAGAACGAAAATTGTAGATTGTTTTTATTTCTTTCTGTTGCTCTAGATTTCTTCGTAACATCGAATCCGATCTATCATTTGCTATCTGACATGGAAAAAGAAGAACTACGGAATTTCACGCAAGAGTTTCTTGAAGAATTGGCGAAGAAAAGCTCAGGGAAGCTCATCAACGAATCTACTCGCATCTTAATCCATGCCTACAAAGCACCAAGAAAAATTGAAAAATAAGACACCCAACAACAAACGCTATACGAATTAGTGGCTAACCCAGGCGGCCCTTTAAAGCTGAGAGGGGTTATACAAATAACCAAATAGTTATAAATGTACTTACGAGAAGTTAACAGTATATAAACAAATTTGCTAGCTTTACACGCCTTATTGCATAAAAAATATATCTTTCTGTAAAAAAGAATAGTAGTCTTCGCTGCCTCCACTCTTGTTAGCCATGCTATTTTATCTTGGTTGCTGCACAAATCTCAATACGACACGGTTGCTAGTTCTCGCTTTTCTATCCCTCACCTCCAAAACGGTTATGTGCATATTTTTGTGTTCTCAATAAACACTTTATTTTCCGGTCAGCATTCGTGGTGTTTGTTTCTTCTGTTCGTACCCATTAATCGCGCTGTTGTTTCTAACGAGAGCTTAGTGCTTGCATATGTCTAACATTGTATCAACCGTTATCATCACAAAACAGCGCCACTGGGTAGTGGCTTATCCTTTGAAGGTAATCATACTTGTTTTTATGGAGGAAAGGAGAGGAAACGGCTTCCCACCTCTACAGATTCCAGCATTTCGACAGGTGTTTTCTACTGTATTTGTAGCCTCTTTATACATTTGCGTAGCGCACAATCGTATGATGAATAGTGCCGTATCATGTTCCCTGGTGGGGTCATGGGGATGGGGTCAATAGAAAAGTGTGGGGTCGCGTCCAAACAATCGCCAGGGTTTCGTCAAATTGCCGATCGGCGCCGCCGTTTCGTCGCTCTTTGTTAGAAGCGTTCCCGGTATCTGGAGATGTAGTTGTTTACATGCAAAGCGGCACTTGCTCGGGGCTATGTCCGTTCATCGGCGTCCGTCCGCACCTCTCCCCCACTTCCCACCAGCTGCGCGTTAACGCCGCTCTCCTGCTCTCCCTCTCTCCACGCCAGTTGTGCGATAGCGCGCGGGATGCTCCTGCTCTCCCCAATTCCCCACCAGCTGTGCGATAGCGAGCGCGCTGGTTCTCCTCTCCTCCTTTCCGCGCGCCGCTCCCTCAGTCGCTGCTTGTCCGATGAACTGAATGGACGCCAACAATTCTGTCAGCGAACTGGCGAATGTGAAGCCGCTTCGAAACGCCGGCGTCGAGCAGCGGATCCCACACTGCGCGAAAGCGAAGCCGCTTCGGCGCGCCAACGTCGCCAAGCGGATCCCGATGTGGTTCGCCAACGAGAAGCCGCTTCGAAACGCCAGCGTCAAGCAGCGTTATCTCGGTTACCTCACAGGCACAGCTAGAAAGGTCCACCCACGCTACGAAGGCTCTTCGGGGCACAAACAGCACTTCTTTATTCTGGTGTAGTAGTTTTGCCCAACCTCCAATGAGTAGCCCATGGAATACTCGGCCCTCAGTCCCCGCAGCTGTGGAGCGCCTGACCACGGGGTGTGTATGGCCGGTGATACAGAAGAGGCTCAACAAAGTTAAAGGTCCGGACAGGCCACTTAAACTTGGCAACATTTAACGCGCGAGCCTTTTCAGCGAGAAAAGCATAGCGGTGATATTAGAGGAGGTCTCGTATGTTAAGAAAAGAAATATATGCCTAAGGGGGTTTTAGAACAGGAGAAGGCTTCCCGCAGTTGAGTAGCGGGCATATTCAGTCCTATCGAGGACCACGATATAGGAAATCACGAAGTGGGACTTTTGATCCACAGGGAAATAGCAGAGAACGTTGAGGAGCGTTTTATGTCAATGAATGCGTTTCAGTCGTTCTGCTAGAGCTAACAAAAAGACGCAGGTTAAAAATTCCACAAGCATGTGCCACAACAGCTCCATGTGATGATGAGGCCAAAGTTTTTACTAGTACGTTCAATCAGAAATGATTAAGGTAGAAGTACCGTCCACAATTCTGATAGAAGATTTTAACGCTAATATAGGCGAGGAGCAAAGGGAAGAATTTATTACTAGAATTGCTGGTGTTGCATATAAAAACGAATAACTAATGAGGCAATTTTTGAATATCTGGCATTAAAGAATTTTCTGTTGAGCACTAACATTTTTTAATGCTTTCTTAAACGTTACGACGACAATCTGCAAAGAAAAAATTAGCTTCTCTGTGCACGTATTTACAGATTTGAAGCGTTGGAGCAAAACTAGGACGTCTGTTTTATTTAACCTCAATATTGTAATTTTGTCTTCAGCGGAGATGCTGCTTTTTTGTAGCCCGGAACTCCACTAAAACGCAACAGTGATGTCTATCGCAATAGGCATTTATCGAAGACGAATTTCCCATAAAACTAGCTATTTTGTTTTGGCTCTCTTTGCGCTAGAGGAACGTTATTTCGATAGCGCCTATTGACACTGTCGGGCCGAAAAGAAAAGAAAGTCGACCAATCACTTTACTTTATCTCCGGCCGTAACCATAAGTTTATCTGCCATAAATGCGGTCGCCAAAACTAACCAGTGCTTTGCGTGACATAGCACTAACGCACCACTATGCCAGCAGAGCAGCGTTAACAGCCGATAACGCAGCAGGCTGTTTTCACGAAAGGTACGTTGACCATCAGCCTGCAAAAGCCCAGCGGTGTTCCCCTGTCTCCAGTGTATTGGAGCGTGAGGAAAACTAAAAAATCGGGCGTGGGTGGCGTGGGTCCTACACTATGAGGCAGTGCCTGTACTGTGTGTGGTATCGGCGTCAGGCGCAACCAACCCTGAGGCCGCAGTGTCTAGTTTAGGCCACCGCTCCCATGGTTCCGTAGCCCAGCCAACACGGGCCGGTACCACTACCGTCTTTTTTAATCTCTGTATGAAATCCTCGAAGTTGCGGCCAGATAGAGTTCTATGAGAAGAGTAATCAGACTGAACTAAATGAGGGGCACCCGACGACATTGACATTTTACCAGTGAGCGTGTTTTGGGCGCCATTAGGACACTTCTTCCGAGAGGACAGGCTCTCATCCACCTAAAGCGAGTCCTTCACCATGGCGTACATGTCACACTCTATGCAGACGACATCTGCGTTTGGAGTGCAGCGACATCACATCGCTCCACACAACAAACAACACAGAAAGCTATCGCGAACAAATCAGCATACCTGTCAACACAGAGGACTGCATCTATCCTCCGAGAAAAGTGTATCGATGGCTTTTTCAAGAACATAAAATAGTATCCATTAGTCCTCGGAGGTCGTATCCTGCAGAATGCACGTACTCAAAGATTCCCCGGAATCTTAATAGACCGCTATCTTTCGTGGGCTCCGGAGGTTAAAAGGCTCTGTACGCGTATATAGGGGATCACGAAGATCGTCGGGTTCCTTTCCGGTAGTCGATGGGGCAGTGACTGTCGCTCCATGATACTGCTCAGTAAAGCCTGTATCGACGGCGTACTGCGCTACAGTCTCCCTCTCCTCCACAATCTGTCACCCACAAGCAGAAAACACTAGATGCAGCAAGAAACAATTGCCTTCGTATCTGCCTCGGACTTCCCAGAGGGTCGTCGTGCATGGGTACTGTCGCTGAGGCTGGCTGCCTGCCATTGGACGTGATTAGGCTCCAAGAAACCTTGCGGATACATGTGCGACATGGCATGCACGCCAAAACCCATTCAACAACGGGCATAATAGAAAATGGCAACTCAATCTTTGGTCGAACATGAAGACATTGCATCTCTTCATTCCCTCCCAAGCAACAAATTCAATGCCGTCTTTTTTCCCACACTGGACCCTTTTGCCATTGCAAATTAGATGCACCATCCCGGGAATAGGCTCTAAAAAGCGTATGCATCAAAGCGGCGTGTTACAGTTGACACTCGGCCACATAGGCCGGCTATACGCAGGTCTCTAAAAACCAAATTTTTACAGACGGGTCATGTACGCTTAATCGTTGTTCCTCTGGGATCTTTACCTCGTCCACTGGATATTGACAATCTAAGGCCCATTTTCCTCACGTCTTGCATGGTAAAGCACGGAGCGGATTTTGTTAACCCAGTGAACGCATGCACGTCTTGTAGAAGTCTAAATATAGTGTAGGTGTTGAAGACATCTTGATCTGCACATTCTGGACAGCTACCACACTTCTATACGACATCATCGCAAGGCATTCAAGATGTCTCCACAACACCTGATGGATATTTTATAGACATTTTCAAGACGTGATATAGCCATCCTGTAGCTCGGCTAAGAGAACTCTATGCCTGAGCTACAAGACGTCTTGCAAGATATCCTTGACGACATCTCGAAGACTGCTAAAAATTTCAACAAGACTTTTACAGGATGAGTACTAGGCACCTCATAGCTATCTGGATTGAAAGCAACAACACGTTTATGATCTGTTTTGACGACGTACTAAGAAATCTTGCATAGCAATCTACGAAAAAACCTCTGAACATGCCAGATGGAGAAATAATGTCTTGTGAAGATGTTTCCTTGTGAAGAAGGAAAACCTCTTACAGCAGTTCACGCCAGCACTCTTGTAGTCATACCGCTATCATCAAAATGTCATAAAGTTGGCGGTTATAGCTCTCTTCCTGTTTTACTTTTTTTGAATATATAAAAATGCGGTTATCAGAATAAGAGTGCAAATATATAACTGGTTACATCTAAACCAACTTCGAAACTGGCGGGATTGGGAAGCATAATTCCATTTCACTGCATTTCGTTTGGCCGGACAAATTTGAGTGAGCTAAAGCTTCGACACATGTTAAATACAACAATAGGCACACTGGGTGACTTTTGCAAAAACTAGAAATTTTATTGTTGAAATAAATCATGAGAAGTCAAAATAACGTAAAAGGTTACTGAGAGATAAGGAAATAGAACTTGAAGCACTAAAATTGAAGCTAAACAATCGTTATTGATAAAAGGTAAAAATTAGAAACAATACGTCCTTGGTTGCAATAGCGATTACAACATGCCTTTAAAAAATGACTGGTTACTGAAGGCTTTCAATCTTATAGCGAAAAAAATGAACTGAAAAAACTGAAAAAAGATGATCAAAAATATGTTTGAGATCACAGAAAATGTATCAAAACATGTGCGTTGCAGCAAAAACCTATTGAAAGTGGGATGAGTCCTGGTAATGTTTGAAGTGCTGGAAGTCCAGGCAGGCTGATCCGATGACTGTGAGTTAACCTTCCTGGAATGAGATAAACACTAATCGGAGTATACACAGACATGCACTGAAATGAAATACCAGAGTGACATATTTTTGAGTAAGGCAACCTTTTTATACCATTTAGGGAAGGTTAAGGTAAATTCCTAAAGGGGTCATGCAGACAAAACACGTTTGGTTCATTCGACAAATTGCCTCGTTGGAAATATTGTTTCACCAATTTTAACGCACTCTTAGCCTAAATAAGCTATGTAATTAGGGAAAAAGGGAATGGCCATGTGACCAACAAGCTCATTCCCCTCAAGAAACCCTATGATGGAATACACCCAGCTGCGCGATTGGCTGAGGCCGCCAAAAGCAAACGCAAATTTGGCAGGGCTTATAAGCTTGCCAAACGGCCTATTTGCGCTTAAACGTAATGCATATTCTTTTCACAGGAGTAAGAATGGTGGGGTAAACAGTGAGTTAAAAAATACACGTACAAAAAGAAGTCCCTATGCCCACTGCTGTTGGTACGAGGCGCACTATGCTTATTTTAGCTGCACATCTTCTCACACGACACTGGCCGACTGGCGTAAGCGACGTAATATTGTGTGATCCTGCTTGCCGAGCGCACGACATGTTTAACAAAACTCTCACTTTCTACTTTAACCAAAACAATCCATGTGCAAATACAGACAAAAACAAACCGATGGCGGCCAACGGTCCGTGGCTCGGTTTGGCAGCGCGATCTGGTGTGCCTGACTATAACCAAGGCTGCAGAGCCTTGTGACGAACTCTAGGTTTATTTGAAAAGCCGCCGTTATAACTTCATGGCAAACATTACGAAAACCCACGATTTCAAGCCTGGCTGGGCAATTATTGAGCCAGCATTGGATGGTTGCCGGGATATCTGGAAGGGAAACGTAGTCTATACCCTCCATCACTCGGACCGCATCTGCACAAAATCAAAATTCGTCTCAGTGTTAAACATGTGCAAAAAAAACGCATTGCCCTTTATTTTAAAGGAAACTTTGAGAACACAGCAAATAATGCAAATTTAAGGTGTTTATTCAGTAAAAGCTACCCCATGACGCTAATAAAAACAAAATATGGTGGGCTGTGGATTTATTTAGTTCAGCTGAAGACTCTCAACACCCACCAAAATCTCGACACACGCATTCTTGTTTCTTGCTGCAAGTACAGAAGTGACTTCTCTGGCTAGGATTAGACCTGCATCAGTGGCATCCAACGTATCCACAATCCATGAATATTGGGCCTCTTTCAGCGCGGTAATGCCAACAGTTCTCCTCCAGGGCTGACTCTCTACCTAGAATCCTTCTTGATCCACTCAACAATCTAAGTAGTATTATCTCCGCCTCTCGTAGCAGTAACGAGCGCACAGGATGAACTGCCACAATGGAGTAACCTCAATAAATTGATTGTGTCGCTTACATTGTGACACGGTGAACAGGAAACAAGATTCGTTGATTCATAAGGTTTGTTTATTTTATTGGACGTTGCTGCTCAACTTGCTGGGCTCTTGCCAGGCTGAGTCTGCCTTTAAAATTCACAAGGCTGCAATGACGGCTGGGCGAAAAACATTATACTGGTGTCGTATAAAACGCAGTTTTCACAGCGATTTTCATGCGTCGTTCGTCCACCGCACTGCGTCGATCACCATGTGCACATGAGCGGCCCCCGCCGACAGCAAGGCGAAGAACTAGCTCCTGAGAGCCCATCTCAGAAACACGTATTGGATGCCATGACAATACGATGAAGACCCTACAACTTAAGACTCACAGTCCTGACCTCAGGTCGAGAAACCATGATTAATGAGTAATTTGCATTGCATTGAAGCGTTGCATTTGCATTGCATTGTGGCAGTTGCATTGAAGCACCGATTACGTTTTGTCATTCAGCACGACGAGCCACGCGCCGATCTCACCCACTCAACATTGTTCCCTTCCAGCCATTTGTAAATTGCTTTAAGCATTCCGTTTTCCCAGCCGTTGTTGAGATTTGGAACAACCTGGATGGTTCCCTGCGCGAAAAACCAATTGAACTGTTTTTGAATGAACTGTCTAACCATATTTTGTAATATGTTTTAAATGCTTTGTATGTTTATGTGGTGTAGCGTAATGTATGTTGTTTTCTTTTCCTGATGTACCCACTCCTGCTATGTCTCGTGTATCGAGACAGCACTATCTATAAATAAATAAATAAATAAATAAATAAATAAATAAATAAATAAATAAATAAATAAATAAATAAATAAATAAATATTCGTAACAAGAGGTGTATTAAATATCAAAAGCCCTTTTAAGACACCCAATTTCAAAAATATGTTTCACTGCCTAAGGTTAGCAGCAAGTGGTAAGAGCAACAGCAGAAATGCACGTCACTCGTACTCCAGACAAATTCCGTTACGCCAAATGGATATTCAACTGCGGTTGACCGCGCAGTTGCCTAACTGACCTACAGCAGTGCCTTATGTCGTTATTATGCTTTGACCTTTGCCAATACCGACATATCGTTGCGTGAGTAACTGCGTTTCCTCCAGGCCACGAATCCCCAGAGACTAATAAAACGCTTTTATGACGTACCTCGTACTTTTGTGTGGGTACATTTCCTGTGACGCACAGTAGAAGATGACGGATGATAAGCGCATGCAAGCAGCACGCGTGTTTGCTGGTTCGTACCATGCTGCCCACCACCGTTCTGCATTTGCTCTAGCCCACCTCGCTACTTCGAGAAGTAGAGTAATAAATTGTGTGTGCGAGAAAACAGAGTGGGTTCCTGTTTGAAGGCCTCAAAACTATTTATACCGTAACTTGTAAAAGTGCGACTACTGTAGGTTCTATCATGCAGACTGCGACGCGGCCATGAGGATCCTTTTGTTAACTCACCGTGTGCTTACCTTACCGGTCATCGTCTGCTTACAGACCAGACGACGACCGAGAAGGGGTGTTGTTGGGCATCGGCTCGCGTGCTTTGTGATTGTTTGCCATATTGCCAGCCATTGCTCTGTGCCCGTCCTATCGCACCTCGCTAGCAGATCCTATCGGCTAATAAATAGCCCATTTTCTTCGCGCGCTCGACGTGCGCACCACTTTGTCAAGATTCAATAATATGCATGGCACATGAGCCCGCTTGTTTTCTTAGTTTGACTGCCGCAACTGCAGGATGTAGCGCAAAAAGTGTTGCGTTCGGAAAATACTAGTTATCATACACCTGAAGCCTAAGTGCTCCCGCTGTTGCCTGGTATTTCTTGCATTTTTGTGCGTGCGTTTTATAGCACTGTGGATGTAAGGCTATCTTTAAAGGAGAATTTAACATCCCCGTCTATGCAGCCAAACGGCTACAAAGGAAAACTATGCAGCTTTCTCAGAAACTTTGTGTTTGAAAAAAAATTCGTCCTGGTCTGTACTATCTGGTCGGTGAGGCTATGCTCATAATCCCACATCCGAGGCAGCGGAATCGCACTTTGAAACTAAAAACCTGGGGTTTTAATTCTTTTTGGCGATGTATAAAATATTTAAACTAATATTTTTGTGCCAGTGCTGGTTTTATAACTCAATATCGCTCATCAAAATAATATTCTTGCTAATCTTATGGCGTCAAGACATTTTAAGCCAAGACGACTTGTTATCAATCAAAAAATATTAGGTATACTTGGGTTCAATTAAAAGTTAAGTGACATCGACATAAGGGTCTTAAGATGTAAGACGCGATAGCGCTACTTCGATTCCCAGGGAGAATTTTCAAACGCAGTTACTGTATTTACGATCTATGCTTCACAAGCACTGATGGTCAGGGAGGAGAGAGAGACTAGTAGCGAAGGCCCAGGAGAGACAAAGTCCTTCTGTGTTTCTGTTGCTGAAGAAGAAGTGTAAAAGGTTGGGTATGCGGGGTGATTGTTGGTCAGTTTGAGCGAGAAGGTGTCAGTGCCGGTGTTTTGAAGTGTTAATTCGCTGATGCTTATGCCAGACTGAACGTTTTGCTTTTTGCGAAGAGAGATAGAGTTACACAGAGTGTATGTCCGAAGAGAGTTATAACTGGAAAGTAGTTTCGCATTAGAAAAAGCGGAGAAAGATGGTAGGGAGCTCAAGGGTGAAACCTAATGTGTAGGTCGCCAGATGCGGCAGGTCCTTCCCTTGCCCTCTCTCCAGTCGTGCTGACCTTCAGCTAACGAGCAGGTCAGTAAGTCAATCAATCAATCAATCAATCAATCAATCAATCAATCAATCAATCAATCAATCAATCAATCAATCAATCAATCAGTTATTTGTCAACTGCAATTCATACAGGTGCCAGGGGGCTGACAAAACGCCTACAAGACACGGCTTGCCAAAGGACTGCACTCCCTTAATAGTAACACATTGCTGCCTCATGTAGCAAGATATTTTCATACTGCCTCCCAAGTCTTGATACAAAAGGAATATGTAATGTTTAAATCACTCCCCCCTCAACGTACACTTGAACATAGCTAAGTTTCGTGGGAGAGGACGAATGTTTTTCTAATTTTAGGAGAGTTAAGGTAATGTTTGATGTTCCCCACAAACATATTCGCCCACATATAATTCTAGACACTTGCGTTGGTTTATCACAACAGAGTTTGCGATTCTTCAGCCTTGAGGTCTCCTTCTAGCAAGGGAAAATTGTGTTCCTAGGTGTAGGATGAGACATTCTTGACGTTTTTTTGGCGGGGAGCGCTGCAGTCGTCGTGTCAAGAAGGGTGTGTGAGTTCCCGTGCCTCTTGGTCAGTGCGTCTTTCTCCTTCAGACCATTGGGTCTGGGCGTCCACGTGAC
This sequence comes from Haemaphysalis longicornis, assembly GCA_013339765.2. Taxonomy (NCBI): domain Eukaryota; kingdom Metazoa; phylum Arthropoda; class Arachnida; order Ixodida; family Ixodidae; genus Haemaphysalis; species Haemaphysalis longicornis. The sequence continues at coordinate 11,460 of JABSTR010000584.1, read as the reverse complement.
TCTATTAATTTTCTGAATTCTGGAAGGGAGTATACTACAAAAGCTTTTAGTTATTCTGTCTTTAGAAAACAGTTTATTGGCGTTTGAGAGCTTGTAACAATGCTCACACCTCCATTCGATACTTCCGCTAGTCGTATGGCCAAGAAGACGTCTCAAACTTGCATTTATTTGTTCTTGTACGTCTAAGGGTCATGCAATCACAATGACTTCCTAAGTAGTCAACTACGACAACCGCTGCCTCGTACTTTCGTACGTGCCGGAGTCGGTGCATACTGTGTTCCCTTGACTTTGAATCATTCCTCAGATGAACTTGATCCTGACATATGCCGGTTCTTGTGTAGTTTTGGATCCAGATTTTTGGTAGAGGAGAGTTTTATGCGTCGTCACTGAATTGGTGACCTGTCTATCAAGGCTCTCAGGCGTTTCCTTTCACAGGGGTAACTTGTGTTTTATACGATGACCCGTCCTGATTTTGTTTTCCTAGCCGCTCACTTGTCATTAAAAGAGTGGTCTCCCAGAATTCTTCCCTAACGTTATGAAGACAGAATGTGAGGGCCTATTCTTTGTTATTATCATCAAAATTCGTTTTAGGTCGACTGCATGACAAATGCCTCTCCAATTGACGTTCACCGCTCTTGTTCCGCGCTGCCCGAGTCCATTCGTTGCCTACGAATGTTGCTATTTCTTCCCTTCATCGGGGTAATGGCCTTCCCCTTCTTCTAGACCTATCTCTGGCTCTCTATTCTGTAACTCTGGTGGACCAATGGTTGTCAGTTCGTCTCACAGTCAAAATTGCGAGGTTGAGAACTGCCCTAAATGCTGGCTCGATAATGGTGTTTTTTATTTTTTTTTTGGTGAGGGAAAATTTGTGGTACGGTACGCTCTTCAGTATCCAGCTCATTATCAGTGGCCGAAGGAGTCTTACCGCTTCTTCTCCTTTCTTTCCTGCCTTCTCCTGGTTAGACGTTTTATAATGTGTGTAATTGGCTACAGATTTTCTCCTTTCTGGCGACTGTGAGTTCGGCTCTGCCACTTTACTTTAAAGCTACGCCCAGCACCCTTACGTGACTCTTCTCTGGGAGGACATTCGTACGTATTCTAGGTTATTTATAACTTAGCCCCGAAGCGCCCTCCGTCGCTTGTCAAACGGAGACAGAACCATAGGAATGTTTTAACGTAGTTTGAAAATTCGTAGAATTAAACCCTTCGGTAATATTTTAGTTCGTTCCTACTCATAATAAATGCCTTCCGTGAGTTCAGAGAGACTGGCATTATTCTTCTGCTCCGTTTTGGTTAGGTTACCCAATGCTAGTGCCGGCATCAGTTCCGGTGAACACACTCCGGGTGACCCAGTGGGTGAGGTGTCACGCTGCTGAGCTCAAAGGTCGTGGGTTAGATTCCGGGCCCCTGCGGCCGCCTTTCTAATGGAAGCAGAAAACTGAAACACCCGTGTGTCGACACTGCGGCGCACGTTAAGGATCGCCAGCAGGTGGAAATTATTTGGGAAACTTCCCTTACAGCGTGCTTCGTAGCCACGGTGCAGCTTCGGCTCACGTACTACCGGAATATTTTTATTATCTTCCCGTGGAAAGACGCGTTGATGTGGTGGCGTAAGTTGCAGGCGTGGCTGGTGACCGTGTCTAAGGAGTATGCTACGACCACTTAGCGCTCAACAAACTTTCCTGCACAGGCGCCACTCCTGCTGAAAGTGCGTGTTCTTTCTTTCGTCTCTGCCGTAGTATTACTGTCCTCCTATCCACACTTCAGTCGTCTCGATTCATGCCAGCCCTGTAACCTTGCTGCTCCAGTCGTAGCTTCCGGCTGGCAACGATGAAGTATTTCCGTGGACACTTGATGAGCACGGCTGATAGCGGACGGCTCGCATCCACCTAGAAATCGAAAAATGAAAGTAATAACGCTTTCGCGTAAAAATATGGGTATAATACGGCCGAAAACCATGCATTAGCCTTCTTTATTTATGTTTCTGCTTTAACGCCGGGCTGCGCCTGGATTGTGTTATCTGTGTACCAAGTGAAGCGCATGTTCCATTCTTTCTTTCTTATACTGCACGGATTCTCTCATTCGATAGGGAAAATGTTTCGCCCTAACGCCACTAGCCTAGAATTACCTTTTTTTATCGACACCGTTCTCGATGTAATTCGACGTTTCGAGTAACACCCGCTCTGAAACATCAACTCCTGTACTGCCGATGCCGCAGCAGTCCTTTCTCCGACACTTGCCTCCGCACGTCACTTTGTTAACTGCTGCTTCGCCGCCTGTGTATTTTTTCAGTAGTTAGGGGTGCGCAAGTTCGATGGAATAAACTTGTTTTTCCTTCAAGCCACCTGCGTCATATTTGGCTTCGTGGCACCTAGTGGAGGTGCTGGGTACATCCAGCCTAAACTATTTGGAAAGCGTCAAGCAAGCCCCACACGTTCCAGCCGCCGGCAGCAAGGTCTCCCACCCGAGCTCGATTTACTACCGGAGAAACTGAAGAAGGAAGACGGCGCCACCAGCACCATGGTGAACCAAGCCAAAATCCCATCGTTCTACAGCAACATCGGCAGCCCCTATCTTACCGGTGATCCCCTGTTGAAGACCGGGACGAGTAGCTGGAGAAGCTTAAAAGCAAGTTCGATGTTTCAACCGATGGGGTGACGAAGAGGCATGTAGGCAAGTGTTTTTCTACCTCGGAGACTCGGCTCGAGTCTGGTTTAAAAATCACGAGGGCTCTCTACCCAGGCGGCACAGAAAGTGTGTCCCAAGACCGGCCGGTCTATGGCCGCTTTCTGGCATGTCCGGCCAGCATTCCGGTTGTGGAAGCCACTGATCATACGATGAGCGGCCAAAATACGACAACCAGCGCTTCGGTATTTCTTCGGCCGCCCGTGTTCAGACGCACAATGGCAGCTGCCCGGCTGCCAGATATTCCGTTCAATTTCGGCTGCCGATTTTGAGAAAAAGAACGGCCGAAGTACGGCTTTAGGGCATCCGTTTTTCCTTCGGGAAGCGGTGTTCAGCCGAAGCACGGCAAGCGACCGGCCACAGAATATCCTTATTCTTGTGGCAGTTGGTGTTCGAAATGAGACCGGGCGGAGCGCGGCTGCCTCGCATTCGCTCTTTCAACAGTGAACCACGCGTCCGGCGGGAGAATATTCGTTTTCTTCGGGCAACCGGTGTTATACAAGAGACCGGCCGACACACGGCCCCAGAATGTACATTCTTCATTCGGTTAGTGGTCCTCGGCAGAATTGCGGCAAGCGAACGGCCGCAGAACTTTTGGCAACCGGTGTTCAAGAGGAGACCAGCCTACGTAAGGTCTCAGGTTATACGTCATGCTTTAGGTAAGCGGCGTACAGCCGAACAACGGCACTGGTCTCGGCCCCGAGAATTCATGCACAGACGTGTTTGAAAGGAGACCCGCCTGTGTAGGACCAGTTTTTCCCTGGGTGAAGAAAGAGCCGTTAGGGAGCCGAATAACGCAGACGCGTTTTTTATCCGCTCGGTGTTTCTACGTTTTAAATGAACGAACTTTATTTGTCAAACAGTAATTAGTGTTGTAGGTGAACGCGAAGGTGCAAGGACTCACTGGACATTACCAGGGAACCTTTTAGGCCATCGGAATGCCATTTATTGCAAAAAAAGACTGTGCCACACCGACGGGTGAGCTAAGCCTCGCCAGTCATAGCCGCTACCACGCCTCGCCCGCCGGCTTCGTCGACGCATCAGCTCGAGGCTATTCGCCCCCTCAAGAAATGGAGAGCATTGGAGACATCGACCCGGCAGAGATGTTAGACCGGAGGGGGCGGTGGTTCACCAAAATAAGTGGCCTTAAAGGGCGCCGAGCAAGCGGCCGCCACGCAGGAGCTCAACCGGCGCTATGTCAAGGACTCCCCACCAAAGAAAGGCAAGGGCGCGCAAAAGCGCAAGCTTGCGGCTATTCTTACTATAATATTGCGAAAAACAATGTTGCACTATTTTGTTGGGGATAAACGTAGAAGAGACTAAGCTCGTGCATTGGTAGGCTCACCTTCATGCCCTGCTTCATGAGATTTTATGAATGTTTATTTAGTAACCCGTGGTATTTTAACTGTGCCGTAACAACAGAGCCTTGTGAATGACGGAGCCCGGATGTTAATTTAGTTAAGGTGTTTGAAGGTGAGCTTAGCTACACTTCGGAAATGACTCATTTGTTTAAACACAATCGCCAGCATCCTAGCAAACACGGATTTCGTCGGGTTTTTCTTGCTCAAGCAGCTTGTTGAGTTTACGCACGATTTGGCTCTAGCAATAGATAAGCTTTAAGTATAGTTGACTGTATTTTCTTGTACTGCAAAAAAATCATTTGGAGGTGTTCGATATCAGCTTTTTGTTAGTACATTGCGGGCTATAAATGCATGAATCGATTAATTGCGTGGATATTTGAGAATATCTCTCTAAGACAGCAGTCGGTAGCTCTCAATGGTTGTTCGTCCGGATATGTTCCCGTGACCTCAGGAATTTCCCAAGGGTCAGTTGCGGGCCCTCTTTTGTTTCTCTTATATATAAATGTTATTACAATTGGCCTCAAATCTTTGTTTAAAATGTTCGCGAATGACTGTGTAATGTACAGGACTATAGCGAATGAGCGTGATTCCGAATACCTGCAGCATGAAAGATAATGTTAATCACAACCTGGTGTGCTGATTCAGAAGAGTTGTTGAATGTTAAAAAGTGTGTTAACGTCACATTTACAAGAAAACCTCATTCCAATTGAGTACGTATACGGTAAATTGCACTGCTGTAAGAACGGCCTGGGGAATATAAATAACTAGGGAGTTTATTTAACGAGAGGTTAGAGGTTAAATAGGGACGTTCACAACATAAAAGTTACGGCTGCACGTGTTTTTGGCTTTTCGAGATAGAATTTCAGGAAACCTCCATCTACCTTAAAAGAACAACTGTATTTTACTCATGTGTGCTCAATGTTGGAGTACGCATGTGTTTTCTGGGATCCCTACACCAAAGAGCTGGTTGATACGCTTGAAAATATACAGAATAGGCCAGTGCGATTCGTCTTAGGTAATTGGCACTATCAACTTAGCATGAGGGAAAGTAAAAGTAAACTTGAATGGTAAGACGGGAAACATCAGAGACGAAACCTCAGGTTGAAATTTTTCGTAATATCTATCATTCGAAAACTGGAATAGAAGGGGAGAAGTACGTCCATGCGCCATTCTACATATCCCAAAGTGGGACCGCTAGCTCAAAGCAAATTATTAACTTTCCTTTAGAGGTAACGCCTTGCGCGATGCATTGTATCTTAGATCAATACGAGAGTGTAATTTTCTTCCACGTATGGTAGAACCAATTCTTTATAATGACGATTTTCACCGCGCTTTGTGCAAATATTTTGTTATTTGGTTTCATATTTGATGCTTAGTGTTATGTATCTCCCTGCTGTTATGCATGCAAAGGCAAGCAGGTATAATAAATAAATAAATAAATAAATAAATAAATAAATAAATAAATAAATAAATAAATAAACTTGCGGTCCCGCAAGTTCGCCTCCGACGGGTTGAGAACCTTACGCATTCAAACTTGACCAATGAAATATTTATTGTTTTATTCGTTGCAGTATGCAAGGTTTGTTGTATGAATACTACCAATGCTGTGTTATTGGTATAAACAATTATGAAACTAGTCTTGCGCCTTTTCTTGCTTGAACATAGAGGGAGACAACTGCAGCCACCTGAAGCAAGGCGTCATTCGTAACACGTCTAGAATTTTGTTACCGTAGTACGAAATTACAGGAAAATTAAGGTATTGGAAACTTATTAAGGTATTAAGGACGATTAAGCACTTGTTCGATCTCTCCTAGGATCAGCCCTGTGAAAGTTCATCAGAAAGTTGATCGAGTATAGAATTTTTTTAAATAAAAATGGGCAAATACTGGACATACTTTTTGTGTGAAGGAATTTATATTGAATGCTTTTCAGTTTTGTGGAGTACCAAAACGCTTCGTAAAGGCATTCGCGCTGGTTTTATACACAACAAAACTGGTCAAGCAACTGTTGTCAAAATAGTTGATTTATTCAGAGGATGAAAGTGCTCAGGAAGATTTTCCTAAATGAAATTGGCTAAAAGCAGCACGTTCATCTTTCTGAAATTCAACAGCCTTCGGTCCCCCCCCCCTCGCCCTCCCCGTTTATTGCAGGTAAGCCGCCACGCAGAAGATATCAGGACATGGACAAGACATCGATTCCAGCTCTACAGAAACTGAATAATTTCTGGATTCGACAGTAAAAGAGGCACAGCAATTAAAGCAACGACCATTTGTGAGCACTGTTTAATAAATGTATTTTGTTGTCAACTGACGCTGAAGCAAGGCTGCGCTGAAGTCTGGACGGCTGGTGGTGGCGCGCTGGTTCACTTTGATGTGGCTGCATTGACCCAAAATGCTGGGTCTGTGCTGCTGCACAGCGCGACTGAGTCATCTGCTTGCACTGCATGCAGTGGTCGTCCACCGGCCTCAGTACAGTTAACGTACTGTGGGTGAACTCCAATGCCCGTAACACGGCCCTATTTCCGGCAGCTTTAGTCCGGCTGGAGTCCGATGACCGCATCTCGACTGTCCTCCGGTGGCCGTACTTCGGCCGTACACGGGTGGCTTTGGAATGGCTGGAGCCCTACGGGTGGAATCTGGCCATATGAACGTAAGCCGGTCGACTGGCTGACGGACACTGGCCGTTGGACAGCCATGGGAGTACGGCCGCCTACGGCCAAAAGGCCCACATTTGGATACGGGCCGAAAATGGCTGCGGGAAAAAGGCCGGACAGAAAATCACCGGCCAAAGTACACCGGCTTGATTGAGGGCCGAACAGTCTTGTGCTGCCTGGGTAAATCGTGGAGCATCTTCGAAACGGAATTTTGAAAACGTTCACGACAGTAGTGAGTAAAGAACGACTGTTGCAGACGCGACTGCAAACACCCCAACGAAGGTGGTCTGGTGTTCGTTGAGGAGCTTATTTTCAAACCACCAAAAACCGTCACTGAGTTCTTGACCGAGGCTTCCTTGATCGAGGGGACCTTGGACATGCCTTCGAGGCAGTATGATCGGCCACTCAACACGCGTTTTGCCAATTCGGTCAACGGCCCTCCAATCTCGACGGAAGACTTACGGGAAACAATCCGCGCCGTCGTTCGCGAAGAACTGAGGAAACTTTTCCCAACAAACCCTGCAACCCCAAGTCCGTGTCGGGCAATAATGCAAGAGCATACTGTTTCTCCAATCCTCAAAAGAGCACCGCCACCATTTTATGTCAGTGCGGCTGTTACGGTAACTATAAAGTCGTTATAATCAGGCAAAACTTTTTTTCTGTTTAATAGCAGTGTGCGCCCACGTCTCGGTAAGAATATGAACGTCACATTCATTGTCATCAAGCGGAGAACCGATTTTGTCACTCTCAAGCAATAAGCTACATATGTTTGTACCTAGATCATACAGAAGTTTTCATCTCAGAAATTCATCGCCATTCCCGCCCTGAGAAAGTGGATGTCCAGCCAAGCTCTTGTAAACCAGTACAAATGGTGATGGAGATGTGACATGTTCCTCCTCGTCTCGACGGGCTTTTTCGCTTGCGCCCGGCTAGTGCCACTAGATTAGGGTACCGAGTATCCGATCTCTTTTCTGCTATTGTTGTGTACCGCCGCATGATCACTGGTCATTCGCAAGCTTTTGATATTTGTTTACACTGCACCGGGTCATCAGGGCACACCTATGAACCATCGCAGTTGTTTATTTTGTTGCTTATGCTTTCTGGTGGTCAACCCGGGTTGGATTAGCTGGTCCTACGTCTTCTGCGGCTGCACGTGACTGACGCCATTTCGAATGCGGATCAAAGATAATGCACGTAACAACATTTCAGCAGCAGAAGAGTGTCCAAAAAGGCTGTTTTGATGCATCTTCGGCAGTGTTGTTAATACAGGCGCGGGTCTAAGTTAACGGCGAAGCCGTAGAGGCGACAATCTAGCAGTACTGATGAACGCCAAATGGCTGCCGTTGCTGATTTGCGCGCCTCAGTGGTGGTACTTTAATGCCTTATCGACTTGACAGAACGCCTCGGCTTCTCTCACGGCAAATGCCTGGGTCCTGCGAAGCCTGATGTATGAGCTCGGCGTCTTTGGCAAGAACTGCTCTATTTCGTGACATTAATCCTGCCTAGACTTAAACATTCATCTGGAAATTTAATGTTACCGCACACGCATGGTGGGCACTGTTGGTCACAAGCGCCTTATCATTTATAATGCGGTTGCGATGCTTGTTTTGTGGTTTCATAACGAATTGTGAGCTCTGTGCTGTATGCCTGATTAGCCTGATACGTGCACTCGGCGGCTTACGCCTTAGTGCCTCTGCGTTTGTTTTGCCCACGGAGATGAAGTCGCAGGGGAGTAGAGGTATACAGCTTTCCGTAATAACTTCAGTATCATCTGTAAGGTGTTATTGTGGGGACAATCGTAACAGCACGTGTTGCGGCGGCTTGTGATACCAGGCTTCTAGTCCACTTCAGGTTTCTTGCGCAGCTTGCAGCACGAGTGCAAGGAGGGGGATTTTCTATTAGCCAGGTACCCTTTGTTATTTTTTGTTTGTTAGGTCGCGCCTGGTTTGGTTTTCCTAATTCCGTTTCACCAATTATCTCCATTTCAGAATAAAAATGAAATGCGGTAATTAAGACAATTACGCGCTTTGTGCAAATGCAGGGCATTACGTGGTTGGTATTTGGACATTGGCCCTCTCCCTCCGCTCAGCGCAAAGCTTTGCCCGCGCTATTCAAATTTCCCCAGGAGGAAGTTGTAGTCGTCCCTTCAAAGCAAGACACTTTTAACTGACTGCCCTTGAGAAGAACCCAATTTTGTATTCCTTTTTTCTCTACTGCTACTCTACTTAACCGCACCTACTACCTTTTAATCCTCTCCTTCTTCCCCCGCCGAGTAGCACGTCGCGAACTGATGTCGGCAAACCTATCTGCATTTTCTTCTTTAATAAAGAGTTTCTGTCAACCTCTCTCTCTGTGTCTGCTCTGTTTTCACAGTTTTTTACCTTCCTTTCCATCCTTCGTTTTGAGTCTTTATATTCGCCTTCGGTTTTTTGAGGGGAAGTGTTTATTACAAAAAATATTAATTCATTAGATCAATTTCACAATTTTGTCGCGATTGAGTCGGTGGTTCTTGAGAGTAGTCGCCGGCGAACGCAAAACAAGACACAGAAACCTGATCGAGTAATATAAGACGCCCCAGTGCGGCAGATTGTGAAAGTGAACTGCGAGATGCGGAAGCGGATGATGCGCGCATTCTCCTACCAGTGACAACTGAATGCAAACCCTGCAAGGGACAGTTGCTGTAAATTCATACAAGTGGAAGCGAGGGCGAGAGAGATAGAAAGAAACCATTTCCGGTCAGGCTAAGCCCTATTGATATTCTTCCGCCAGAAGAACCACGGCAAGCTGGTCAGCGAGGGCCGCCGACGCGAATCACACCCGCCAGTATGGGTCAAAAAGGTCAAGGTAATGAGGTGACACTGTTGGGCGGCGGAACCGCTGAAAAGGCAATGAACCCATTCTTCTCCACATCTGGTGACCCGGAAGTCAGATATTTCCCCCCGCCATGGCCAATCAGGAAGCCCTCGATGCTCTTAGCCAAAAAGTACAACTTCAACAGCAACTCCAAGTCGTGTAAGAGCCGATTCTAAACCAACAACAGCAACTTCAGGAAGCTTTTATTTGCTGTATTTATGTGTTCAGCATTTTTTTTTGATTCCGTGTGACTGCATATCTCCTTTTGACATTATTACCACTGTTAGGTAGGTTAACTTCACCGATGAATTGTTTTTGGGCAAATGCAGGGCGTCACAGAGAGTATCGTTTTCAAGGTGTTTTTATTCTTGTTTCAACCGTTCCTTTCAGGTTTCTTCACTTTCCCCTTCGTTTATTGTGGTAGGTTATAATAGTCCGTATAATTTATTTCGTCGACTCTCTTTTACAACTGTTTATTATTTATGTTCTGGATACGTATTTTTTTCTTTTTTCAGCGTGTTATTCCACCGATTAATCTTCATGCGGGCTATTCCTTTGCTAACTCCGCCAGTTATGCATATTTGTGCATATGCCGCGCGTTGTACGGTTGGCTAGTTTTGACAATACTTTATTCACGTGTGAGTGGGTCTTTTCAACACATTTTTATTTTCGTCTTCGTTTGTGTGGTAGGTTTATGATCCCAATATTTTTGATTTGGTAAGTAGTTCAGTCCTCTATATTTTCTGAATGTTTCTATTCGTGAATATTATTTATGTATATTTTCATGGCTATATATATATATATATATATATATATATAGGATAGAAAAAACTTCGAACAAGGGGTAAAAGCAAGATTTAATATAATATATATATATATATATAAAATATTTACATATATCTGAAATTTCCACGGCGTATGTACGACCAATTGTGAGAGTAGTAGAACGCGTAGTATTACTTTAGAGAGTTTTATATTTGTTTCTGCGGTTATGTGTGCATAGCATCGTATAAATGGCGTTTTCTTTTGTTCTCCTTTTGTGCGAGTGTCGGTTCATACAATGTCGGTTCATACGGTTTATTCCTGTTTTTTGTGTAAAGAACGAGGTAAATTTGTCAGTAAATAAACCAGGCGCCGACTATCTGATTGTTTCATCCAAGGAACTAGTTACTGCGGCTTCAGAAAAATGGCAAGTCCATTCCACGATATTCGCTTATTTACTTTTTCCACAAATGCAATGGACTCCCTTGTCACCCTCGTTCTCAGATCTCCCCCCTTTCTCCAGCCGCGCCACCCCTGATTCGGTGACCCACGCGCCTTTATACGCCGCCGCTGGAGGGGGAAACACCGGCTCGCAGATACCGGTGATTTGCGACCGGCACACAGGTCGTCACGGAAGATCAGAGGCCGCAGCATTGTACCCCTGCAGGATTTATTTTCTTGCGTAGCTTTGCTTGCCGAGTAGCTCTACAGCCATACCGTGTAACGCCATTCATTCGGACAAAAGTGGCGTTTTGACGGAAAAAACACCTTTATAATTAGAACAGCGCAGATGCAGATAGTTTAAGAGAATTTCGAAAAGCCTAAAACTAAGAAGAATTAGAAAAAAATAACTTTCCACAAAACTCCCTGAAAACTCGAAGATATGCTTCTTAAATTTTTCCCAAAAATAAAATATTGAACAAACATCCTCAAAAGAGAGTTGAACGTACGTATAAAAAATAGCAAAGATAGCGGCCGTTCAACTTCAGGCTAATCCACATAAATGCAAATTTGGCGGATTTGACGCCATCGCACTCGAGTCAAGCTCGTTTCACGCCTTAGACTCTGCCACTGGCGCAGTGCTTCCCGTAGCAGATCCCGCAGTGCGTCGGGCATCGCATCACGTCATGCCTCATGCAACACTTT